>VDFB02381722.1:0-13577 GCA_007258455.2 Sequoia sempervirens | reverse complement strand
ATTTCATAACCCTGAAAATATCACCAACGCCACTTCTAGTAAAGGCAAGGATATCTCCAGACTGATCCTAGTCTAAAATGAGGTTAAAATCATTCAGGTTAGGGGAGCTGGGAAATCTTGTACCATCATCTCTGAAAGAGGCAGGAAGGGTAGAGATAGAGTCTTTGCTAGCTTCAGGGTTCTTAGTTTTGTCCTCCAGAGAGTTCGCAGAGTAGGAAACCAACTTATTAGCAAGGGAACCCTTGAGAGTAGGATTCTTTAAAGGGACTGGGCAGCCGGGGTTAACTTTTGTGAGTTGGGGTTTACAAAGCTGGGTTTTCTTACCAGATAGGACAGGGGACAGATGGGCTTTGAAACAATTCTCTTCAGATTAGGCTTAGAATGATTCTTCGAACCACCACTATCTGTATCATAGTCCTTAGACGCCATGGAGGCAATCGGTTTGGATAAAGCCGATAGGCTTTGAAAATGTTGATAGATCAACCTAATAAGACCAGGATGAAGAATAGGGTATCTCCTGAGATTTTTCTTATGGTCCTCAAGGCTATTGCTTAATAGACAGAACAAGTAATGAGGTAGATAAATCTGTACCTTATGGCGGAAGTGGTTAAGGAGAGAAAAATGATGACCATAAACTCTAGTGAATCTCCCATCCAAGGCAATATACTCCATTATGACATGGAACACCTTTCTCCAAAGTGCCTTGATGGTGTCAATTTCAAAGTAGCTGTTGGAAACTTTAACCAGTTTCATTTTCTCCTTTTCTTTTTTTGGAAAATTGATTACCGCCTCATCTGAAAACCTTCTGTCATGATAAAAATTGATGCCCTTAGTGGACATTCCAGTCACCTCTCCTATCATTTTCTCATCCAGTTTCACCTTTCTCCCAAAGAGGATAATTTCTCCATTATTCCAATTCTTCTCAAAGTAGTCAGTAGCCATAGGATCAGGCCCATGAAGTTTTTCCAGGAATGGAACCAAACCACCATGCTCAACCTATTTCCAGACCTTAGCATTCCTCGTGTGTATTTCATAGCTATTGGGCTCAATTCTTTTCCTATCCCCTCCATATTCGTATGCACCTCGCTGCAATCTCTACCAGTGCCAAAAACCTATTGCAAATTTATGCAGCCATTCTGATGAACCCACAAAGTGTGCCACTTTTTCTTACCAGCTAAGTTATTTGACATGGCCCCATCAAATCTCTTGATTTTGATGTACTTATCACTTTTCCGTATCATCATTAAAGATATTTTCCTCATTAATGTTGATGGTGTATTGGAAGTAAGAAATATTGTCATTAAGGAATATTAACGATGTTGGTTAATGCTATGGATCAAGAGTGGTAATAAATAAATGAACTAAGTTAATATAGGATACTTTACCCTGGGAGCAAAGACTTCTAACTGATAAGGAATGGGAATTAAGTAAAGAGACAAAGTCAAGAAGACACAAAAAGAGAAGAGGTTTTATCCAAGAAAAAGAAAATAAAAAAAAAACAATGGAAGACTCCAAGCTGTATTTCTACCAGGTCAAAAGCTAAGGAAGATTGTGGAGCAACAAAGAACTCTCATGGGAAAAAAATCTACTAAATGGACAAGAGAGCATAACAGTTTTCAGGATATTGGGGATGGTTTTCAGAAAACCATCCCGGAGTGCCTCCACTCCCCAGGTAAATCATGAAGATCATGTAATGGAACATCAGGGGACTTAATAATCCCCATAAGCAGGATGTACTGCACAATTTTGTTAGAGATCATAAGCCTGATATTCTGCTTATTCAGGAAACTAAAATTTCAAAGGAAAAAGTGGAAAAGCTGAAACTGTTTAGCATTGTAGTACACATCGTAATAACTCAAATGGTGCTTCAGGAGGTATTGCTACTTTTTGGAATAGTCACATAATCAAAGGGTATCCGATCTTGGAAGGTACGAACCATATTGCTACTAGATTCACCCATATTAGGTATAATTTCAGCTGGATTCAATCAAATATCTATGCTCCGAATGGAAAAGGTTTCAGAAAATCTTTCTGGTTGGAGCTGACTGCCTTCTAGAGGATTTTTATTAGTGAGTCCTGGGTAGTCATGGGAGACTTTAATACTCCCTTATTGAATGAAGAAAAATTTGGAGGATCCCAAATCAATGCTAAAAGTAAGGAGGATCTTCAGAACTTTATTAATAGTCAGGCGCTAATTGATCTGGACTTGTAGGGAGCCTCTTACACCTGGTCGAATCGTAGAAAGGGTATGGATCTAATCCAGGTTAGATTAGATAGATCTTTAATCTCTGATCAATGGTTCTTAAACTATTATTGTTTTCTTAAATCCCTTTCTAGGATTGGTTCTGACCATTTTCCCATAAGTTTGTTGCGGATCCTTTAAAGATTAAGAAAAATATCCCCTTCAGAGTTGAAAAAATGTGGCTTTCCCATCCTCTTTTTAAAGAGGAAATTAGGAAATGGTGGAATATTAATATCTCTGGTACATCTATGTTTAGAGTGGCTAAAAAATTAAGGGAAGTTAAATTCAATTTAAAAAAATGGAAAAAAGAGTCCTTTGGGAACATTTTTAGGATTAAATCTAATCTTCAGATGGAGTTGGGGGAGGTCCAATATAAAATCCAGAAGGAAGGATATTTGAATGATATTAAAGAAAAAGAGAATGAACTCCTTATTAAGATGCATGAAATCATTGCAAAAGAAGAGGAAATATGGAGACAAAGATCTAGAACTTTATAGTTATCTGCTGGTGATAAAAACACTAGTTACTTTCATTTATCGGCCTCAAAACATAGGGCGGTCAACCAAATCTCTCATATTGAAGTTGATGGTAATAGGTATGAGGAGGAGGAGGATATTAGAAGACATGCTGTCATCTTCTTCAAAACTCTTCTTTCTGAGAATGAGGAAAATAACCAAAATGATCAAGATCATTTGATAGAAGCTATACCTAATGTGATCAATCAAGAAGAGAACTCTATGTTGACTGCTATTCCTTCTAGTGAGGAAGTTAGGAAGGCTGTTTTTTCTTTTGAAGGGAGCAAAGCTATGGGTCTTGATGGGTTCCCTATGTTCTTTTTTCAAAGGTTTTGGGAGATTGTTGGAGAGGATGTGGTGAATTCCATAAAAGAATTTTTTGGTTCCAGAAGTCTCCTAAAAGAGTTGAATGCAACTTTCGTTTCCTGGTCTCATAGCTTCCTGAGTAGAATCCTCTTGATGTTTTCGCATCACGCCTCTCGCACCTTAATCTAGTGCACTGGTCTCTCGGGTTTTAATTCCGTACTTTGATCTTTCCAAACCCATCCCAACTTCAACAGAGTTCAATTAACCCCGCAGACGCATCCTCGTGGATCTCCTGCCAAAAGTACGGCAACATCCAACTCCGCCGGGAACCAAAATCAAAGGCTCCCACAGCTTCATATCCAAAGCTCATGAGGAAGCCATCTGTTCCTTGGTTTAAAACCAAAAGGTGAGCTCTTAGTTTTCTTAATTAGGAACAACTTGTTTACTGCTTTATTCTCAGGAGTATGGATTCCTTTGATTTTTTCTTTCCAATTTGTCTAAAGATGGAGATCTCTATTCTCCTTGAGCTTATTTTCCATCCATTACTAAGTGGCTGAAAGTCTTGGAAGAAATTTGAAAAGGTTGATAGATCAAAGATCCCTTGTTGGTCTTAAACCGTCCTCTAACAATTTTATTTGTTCTCATCAACAGTTTGTTGATGATACCATGCTCTTAGGAAAATCTATTGTTATGGAGGGAAAGACTGTGAAATCTCTATTGGATGCATATGGGAGGGCGTCTGGCCAATTGATTAATAAACAAAAAAGCTCTCTCTTCTTCTTTAATACTACTGAACACAGACAAAATAAAATTGCTAGAATCCTTGGTTGCAGGGTGGAGTCTTTACCTACCACCTATCTAGGTTTACCTCTAAGCTTTAAACCCCTAAAGTCCTTTTGGATTTCGTTGGTTGAGAGGTTTAGTAAGAATTTTTCTAGATGGAAAGAATCTTTGCTAAGTCAAGTGGGTAAATTACAACTCCTCAAAGCTACTCTTCAGAATCTTTTGATTTATGCTTTAAGCCTCTTTAAAATCCCTGCCAAGTATGCAGATGCCATTGAAAAGATTCAAAAAATATTTCTTTGGTCAGGGGTTGAAGAAAAAAAAAGGTTGCCTTTAATAGGATGGGATCTGGTGTGTAGACCTAAAAAGGCTAGTGGTTTAGGTCTTAGAAAAATCAGAATGGTTAACAAGATACTTCTAGCTAAACAAATTTGGAGGATATTTTCGTCCTTAGGGGAATGGATAGATATCCTGACTAGAAAATATTTGGAGAATAACAGATCTCTTATAATTAAGATGGACTCCCACCTTCTACCTAGAGGATCAACATGCTGGAATAATTTGATTACTGGAAGAAAATTTGTTGAAACTGGAGTGGGTTGGCAAGTCAGTAGTGGAAACCAAACTAGATTTTGGGAGGATAGATGGTTGTTTAATGAGCCCCTTATCAAAATTGAACCTTTTTGGGATGATTACAGCTCGCCGGTATGTGGCAGATTATTACTGAATGGAAAATGGTGGAAACCGTGTCTGTTAGTCGATCTTTGCTTTTGCTCATCTATCCTTTGCTTGGTCGTAGCATCTCGCGATTCCATGGTCGAGCTAATTTATGAACCCTGTACTATTCCGCTTTCTGCCCGCTTTCTTACCAGTTTCGGTCCAGCTTCCTCCTTCGCCGGTTGTCTTAAACACCTGGATTCTCAAACAACATCTTCTGGATCCTTCCTCTCAAAACAAGTCACTGGCAATAGCTCTGCGCATTCCAAATGTTCAATAGATGCTATCTCTTGCAAGACGGAACAGTCATTTTGTCATTTGCTCTTCATTTCGTCGCCCCGATGGGGAAAAATCATATTTGCAATTACTGGCTTTCCCCTTGTCAATTGAAGACTTCTTTATATACAATGGAAAGCCCCGACACACAATCTTGCTCTTGAGAAACTGTGGAATTTTTCTTTCCCTCATGTTGCTTGGGGTCTATGGAAGGAACAAAATAATAGAATTTACAGAGATAAAGAATCTCCGGTGGCCATTGTGTTTGATAAAATAATCAGATTATTGAAAGAAAATTTCAATACTATCCCCCAAAAGATTGGTAATACCGAGAAAGTGGCTTGTTCGTCCTATGATCTCATGGTAGCCAAGGAATGGAATATTAATCTTGATATTTCTTATGCCCCTAAACATGCTAAGAAGGATAGGGAGGGTGTTTGCTGGACTTTTCCGCCTAATGGTTGGATCAAAGCCAACTTTGATGGGGCGGCTAAAGGTAATCCTGGGGCGGCAGGTTGTGGTGGAGTCATAAGGGATTCTTTTGGCAATTTACTCAGTGCGACTACCACTCCCCTTGGTTCTCAAACCAATCACCTTGTTGAGGCTTCTAGAGCTTTCAATGTTATAAATTTGGCTCATAGTCTAAATTTTAAAAACCTTTGGCTTGAAGGGGACTCTAAAAATATTATTGAATGTCTTTTAGGTAGGTCCCCCCCTCATGGACTATAAAGTCTTGGATAGATGATGCTATTTCAACTCTAGCTAGCAGTTTGATAATATAAAGATTTCACATGCTTATAAAGAAGCCAATGCTGTGGCAGACTTTTTTGCGAATGAAGGGGCTAAAAGTAAAGGACAGTGCACTTGGCTGAATATTAGCGATTTAGGTGCTAATGTTTGTGCCTTATTGAACTATGATGCGTCACATGGGAAAGATGCGTGCCATTTCATTAATGATGATAGAACGGGGCAAATACATCACAATCATTAGATTGCATGGGGCCGAGCCAATTTACTTATCCTGTAAGTTTGCTTGGCATGCTTTGTTGGCTCACTGGTTTGGCGGGACCATTTCGAGTCAAGATTTTGCCTCTGTCTACTTTATTGTGCTTGCCAATATGGGAGGAGATAGAAAAAGAGTCGAGCCAGACAGCTTTGAGATGCACACTAGAAACACTAAAGCATGGAGTATAGTCAAAAGCGGGGGTTTACTTCCTTTTTTGGAAAAACTTCATGGGTCTAATTAGGAAGCTACAAAGCATTTTGAGAGGAATTGGGAAAATGGGGAATTAACCCTTTTTGGTAGGAAAGTTCAGCTCGATGAAAATCTTATAGTTGAAGTGACTAGGATGTCCACTGAAGGATACAATTTTTTTCGAGACAAGGTTTTCTCTGATGAAGCTGTGGTCAGATTTCCGAAGAAAGATAAGGAAAGATTGAAACTGGTGAAAATTTCTAACAGTTTCTTTGAGGTCGACACCATTAAAACTCTCTGGAGAAAAGTTCTTCACGTCATCATGGAGTATATAACTCTGGATGGTCGTTTCACTAGGGCTTACGACTATCACTTTTCTTTACTCAATCATTTTCACTATAAGGTCAGGGTTTCTCTTCCCCACTATCTTCTCTGTTCTTTAAGAAAAATTATGGATGACCATAAGAAAAATCCAAGAAGATATCTTATTTTGCATATTGGTTTGATTAGGTTAATTGTTGAACATTTTCAAAATATGCCGGCCCTTGCTAAGTTGGTTGTTTCCTCGGAGTCTGAGGAGGATGATACTGAACCTAGCTGTTCGGGGAATTTTCCCAATTTGAGCCCGGTGAGGATGGTCCTGAGTCTGCCCCCTGTTCAGACTGGTAAGAAAACTCAAATCCATAATCCCCAGTCTGCTAAAGCCTGCCCTGCTTCTAAGCCTGGAAGCTCTACTGTCAAAAACCTTGTCTCTTATTCTGAAGACTCTTCTAATTATGTGGATTCTGGCGCTAACAAGAATTCGTCCTCTATTGTCCCGTCATCGAATAGAGATGTTAGAATTGAATCCCCTGGAGCCTTCTACTTTGCGAAAAATTGCTTCAATCTTGATAAGGAACCCTCTACTGACTTCCTGGGCATAACTAGGAATAATGCAACAAACCATTTTAGAATGTTGAAATGGGTCTTCCATGAAATCAATGATTTGAAAATAAAAAATTGGGCCCTCCAGAGTAAATTGGAGGAAATGAGAGATAAGGTTTTGGTGTTAAGAAAAAGGGATGAAGAGCGTAAAGATCACAGTGCTAGTAAAGAGATCTAGGAAAATGTGGGCAAGGACAAAAGGATTGAAATAGATTTGGAAAAAATGAAAAATACTATGAAGATAATTGCTGAACAAAACAATAGGATGGCAAGACATAATGCCATCATTATCAACGCGTTGAATGAAAAATTGGACAAAGCTCAACAGGGGTCCTTGGTGGTTGACTTGGAAGAGGTTAAAGATAAAAATCAGGAAGAGGACATTGGGATATCAAAGAGAACCGAGGTGAATTTGAAAAGGAAGGCACGTCCAACACCACAGATGATTCAAACATTCAAGAAGGGTGTTCAGGACATGCAGGACTTGGAGGCTCAGACCGAGTTTGTTCTGAACACTCTGGGTTAGGTGCTACTGGTTTTTTGGCTTGCGTTCTGACTGGTTTTTTGGCTTGTGTTCCGGTTGGTTTTTTGATTGACCTTCCTAGTCTTTTGTGGTTGGCTACTGCTTTTTCTGGTATTGTCCTTTTTTGTAGCCTATTTTTTCTGCTGGAATTTTTGTCCTCTTTCTTTTGTTGTAAACTTGGTGGTTTTAGGTCCCTGTAAAACCCATTTTTTCCTTTATCAAAAACATTATTATTATAATTCAATAAAATAATAACATTATTATTGTGAATATGTGAATAAATAATGACAACAATACAATCTTTTTGAGGTTAATATTATTATCTCACTTCAAAGAAAGTAACATTAGTTTGAGTTTTAATATTAGATCATAGTACTCGATGAATGTTTAAGTCAAACTTAAGAGTTTATAAGACATGAGTTGTTGCTTGAATCCATAATCGTGTTATGAACCTTTATGTTTGACTTTTGAAATTGTGTTGGGTAAAATGGGTGTGTTGGGTATGTATTAGGTTGTGAACTTGTGTTATTTAACCAAAAAAAAAAATGTTTGGTTTTCTTAGCATAAAATTATGGGCATGGAAATAAACATACGCTCATGGTTGGTATGCACTCACACACAAGCTGGTGGCTATGGGGAAAATTCATGCCTCAGAATGGGCTTCCCACTCAACCATATCAAAGTTATACCTCTTGATAACTTTAATAAGGAGCCACAAAGGACAATGTCATTTCATGCTTCATGAGACAAGCAAAGCTTTGTATGCTTAGAACTTATGAACAAATGCAATGGTACCACAGGCATGCAAGCTGTGTTATGCAAGGTGGCCATGTAAATACAAAATGCAACATGAAAAAAGATGTTCAAAAGAGTCTTGTTTGGTTCATGCAAGGTCTATGACTTAGGGAACATTGTGTCTAATGTCTCCAAGAGAGGACTGATCCAAGAATAGAAAATTCACAACTTAGGGGATGCAGTGCATCACATCAGGCCACCAAGAGGAATGTAATATGTTGAGATAGATCACAGTAATGAAAGACATCATAGCCAATTTCATCCACAAAGTGACAAACACATCATATAAATTAACAAGGCTGCACTAAGAACCAAGAAAAAGAAAAATTCAAAATGAATAATGCCAATGTATGCCCCCACTGTAAAAGAATTGCTACACACCATTTTGTGAGCAATTACTTTAAAGTAGCAAAGGAAAAATGCAAACAAAAACACGACATGAGAGCCAACTTGGAAAGCCCCTATGCCAAGTCATACATTTCCAAGTAAGGCTGCATCATGCAAATGAAAAAGGAACAAAAGAAAGAGGGGTTACTCCAAAAATGAAGACACCAAATGTTGGCAAAACAAGGACACACAACTGAGAGGGGGGGTGAATTAGTTGTGACAAAAACTTAAACTTTTCTAACTTAACTTAACTTAATCTCAGATCTAATGAATAAGCAATTAACTATAAACAATTAACACATCAGAGAGACAAAGAACATGAAGATTTTTTATGTGGAAACCTTGTTAGGGGAAAAACCATAGTGTATGTTAGTCCACAAGATTATACCCTGTTAAAAGTATAAAGAGAAATAATAAGGGGAATGCACATGTATTCAGGCACACTGCCTAGAGCTCACTGTTCAAATACAATATTCTTCACACTTTACTCTTCAATCGAAAGATATTCACACATAGGAGCACACCGAGCACTTTTCCACACCCTACATCGATGAAACAATCACTCTTATGGCATCCCATCACAATTTATTTATTTAGAAATAACAAAATATATCAAAATACGGGCCCAAATTTAAGAATAAATAATTTTTAATGCAAATCCAAATTACAACATAGTGGAGACCCAAATAGCACTGCCTAAACACAAAATACTTTAATTAATTCCCACCATGCATAACATGCCACCAACATGTTGGCTATGCTGCAGTACTATAGGAAACCCTAATACGTAAGGAGCATCTTCACCATTGCTTCCTAATAATGGATGTACCACAAAGATAGAGAATGATCTAGAGACATCCAAGAGCACCAAGAAACAATAGAGAAATATCCGCAACAATTGAGATTAACAGAATCACACAATCTTCAGTAAGGACCACTGACAGAGACCACAAAAACACTATCAGACCACAACACAATCATAATTTCACGCGTACCTTTGAAACTTCCCGTAGATGATCTAGAAAAATTCAACAATAAACCTTTTAATCCACACCAACTAATCTTCAACGTACAAAACAATACACCTTCATAACCGGCACAGTTCCATTGAGAACCTAGAATACTTTCTTTTATAATTTTCTCAATATCCTATTATATGGCCATAAATAAATCGGACAATAAAATTCTAAGAAAATAATAAATGACAAATCCATATCATAAATAATAAACTTACTAACATTCAACCGTCTCCTTTGGCATTGATGCAACATATGATGAAAAAATACTCATCAACCCAACACACCGAATTTCTTCTTCTCAACTGCACTTCTCCCCACAAGGGTCTTCTCCTTAGAAGGATTTTTCACAATGCACTTCTCCCACTTTGACATCAATGGAAATGGTAACTATGACTTTTCCATATACAAGCTCTGAACCACATATCTGCACATCTAATTACTCCCCCTGAGTAGAAACCACATAAACATCAATCTGGATCAGAATGTAGCAATGAAGCTCACGAATTGATGCAAGTAAATGCATCTTTTAGTTCTTATCAGGAGGGGTAATTACCCCTAGCATTCCTCTGAGATACTCAAAAGTATCCTTCAACAATGAATTAGTAAATATATTTGCAATCTGTTCTTTGGTAGGCACATATTCTAATTTGACTTCTTTCTCGGTCACTTTCTCCCTCAAGAAATGAAACTTGATTGATATATGTTTAGTATTGGAATGCAACACTAGATTCTTAGAAATATTTATTGCACTTGAATTATCACAATATATGGAAATAGGTTCTTCATATACCTCCCTGATATCTTTTAACATCTGTTTCATCCATATAACTTGAGTACATTTATTTGCAGCAGTAATGTATTATGCTTCAGTAGTAGATAGAGAAATGGAATTTTGCTTTTTGCTCAACTAGGACACCAATTTCTTCCCTAGAAAGAAAGCACCACCACTTGTCATTTCCCTGTCATCTACATCTCCAACCCAATCCACATCAGTATATGCACTCAAAGTGAGATCATCATCCTTTGGATACCAAAGTTCAAAGTCAACTGTTCCTTTCAGATACCTAAAAAATTCTCTTCACAACAATCACATGTGATTCTTTTGGATCAGCCTAAAATCTAGCAACCATACATACAACATTCATAATGTCTAGTCTAGTTTGGGTTAAATAGAGAAATCCACCGATCATTGACCTGTATCTAGTTTGTTTCACCTTAGGAGATTCATCATTCTATGCCAACTTACATCCGGTCACCATGGGAGTACCAACAGGTTTTGAGTCATCCATTCGAAACTTCTTCAACATTCTCTCACATATTTCGGCACGTTCCGGTGGCACAATGGAAAGAACATCTCAATGCGCTCATGTAATTCATTCTTCATCTCATCAACAAACTTCATACATAGATTGTCATCTCCTCCAAAAATGATGTCATCAACAAAAACTTCTATAATTAACTCCTTATCATGATCTAATTTGAAATATAAGTTGCTATCAACAGTACCTTTAGTGAATCCAAGCTTCAATAAATATTTGTCCAATTTAGCATACCGGGCTCTGGGGGCTTACTCGAGTCCATACAAAGCTTTCTTTAATTGAAAAACCATATCTTCATTGTTAGTTAGCTGAAATCCATCTGGGTGTTCAATGTATACTTCTTCTAGTTCTCCATTCAGAAATGCTAACTTCACATCCATCTGATAGACTTTGTAGTCCTTGTATGCAACATAAGCAAGAAATAACCTTACAGCTTCAATTCTAGCAATAGGGGCAAAGGTTTCTTCGAAATCAATACCTTCCATTTGAGAATACCCTTCACATAACAGTCTTGCTTTATTCCAGACCACTTCACCTTGTTCATTCAGCTTGTTCCTAAACACCCATTTAGTACTAATCACATTTTTTTCTTTAGGCCTGTGAACCAGTATCCATGTGTCATTCTTTTCAATCTGTGTCAGCTCTTCCTTCATAGCTTCCAACCAATGTTCATCTTGATAGGCTTCAATAACATTTTTAGGTTCAATCTTGGAAATCAAACAATATTCTTTTGCAATCTTTCTTCTAGTTTGCACTCCTTTATTCTTGTCTCCTATGATTTGACTTTCAGAATCATTTAACTTTACGTACCTTGGAGTTTTGGGACATTATTGAACTTCTGATTCTTTTGATATTTCTTCTACACTTGCACTTGTCCATGTTTCCTGATTGACTTGATTTAGCTTAACAAATTGAGATTGCTTTATTGGAACATATGGAATAATATGAAGTAGATTCTATGTCTAATAATTCTTCCATTTGCTAGTATTGTCTTCATCTCAATCATAACCACAATATCTGGATGATTTGACAGAGTCCTCATCAACTCTGACATTTGTACTTTCAACCATCTTTCTCAGTCTTTTGTTATAGCACTGGTAGGCCTTGCTCTTAGTGGAGTAACTAGGAAAATCCCTTCATTGCTTCTTGCATCAAACTTGCCAATATCATCTCTTTTGATATAACACTTGCTTCCAAAGATCTTGAAATATTTAACAGTAGGCTTATAACCAAACCATAACTCAAAAGGGGTCTTACCAGAATTACCATTAACATTTACTCGGTTCAAGGTATACACTGGCGATTGCTTGCAGCTTCATATCCCTACGCCAGGACGCTGTTTGCTTCTCCATGTTCATTGGCAACTTCAAAATTATTCATACTTCTCTTTACCGCTCCGATGCGGCGGGGTTAGGAGGCGGATAAACGTCTTTTAATTCCATGCTCTACGAAAGAGTTGAACTCCTAAATTGAACTCACTGTCGAGATCTGGGGCACTTGATTTTCAAACCTTTCTGTTTATGCATAGCCTTAAAGGCTTTTGGAACTTTCAAATGCTTCACATTTTTCTCTCAGAAAGAAGCCCTTATCGACCTAGAGAGTAATCATCAATAATCAGCATAAGTACTTTCTCATGAATAACCCATTTCTGGAGAGGGACCACAAAGGGTCGATTCATAGCTCCAACAAATTATTTGAATGAAACTATTTGCTTTGGAATGAGACTCTAGTTTGTTTACCCATCTGACATTCCTTGTAGATTGTGTTAGTAGGCTTCACTAACATAGGTAGATCTCTTACTGCTTGAGTAGAAATTATCTTGACAATGTTGTCACAATTTTCATGACACAACCTCCTATGCCACAACCAGATTTCATCTACTTAAGAAATTAAACAACTCCCACTATTAGTAGTCAGGTGAAAGATATTACCTTTTGTTTGTTTACTTGTAGCAATCATATTCCTAGAACTTCCATGTATCTTGCATCTTCCATTTTTGAACTGAAGATCATATCCCTTATGCACCATCTGTCCAACACTCAAGAAGTTGTGTTTCAAGCCTTCAACATAAAGGACATTATTAGTGTTATCCTTACAACCAAGACAAATAGATCCTTTGCCATGAATCACACCAACATTATTATCTCCAAATCTTACAACCCCACCATCATACTTCTCTAGACTTAAAAATTTTCTTTTATCATCGGTCATATGATGTGAGCATCCACTATCAATGACCCACTCATCTTTTTCTTCAACTTGAGTTGCAAGACCCTTTTCATCTTTAGTGGATTTAGTAGCCACAAGATTATCTTCAATGGTAGCAATGAAAAACCATTCATCTTCATTTCCATTATCTTTATCAGACTTATCATCAGTCATTGCTTCTTAAAAAAAGTAACATCTCTTTTGGAATCTAGAATTTTTAGGCTTAGATCTAGGAACTCTTTTAGGACACCTTGATGCAAAATGACCTATTTCACTGCAAGAGAAACATTTAATAAGCAATACATCTTCATACTTAACTTTTCCTCTACCTTCTTGTTTTGCAATCAGTGCTTCCAATTCTTCTACTT
>VDFB02381721.1:0-30771 GCA_007258455.2 Sequoia sempervirens | reverse complement strand
AAAACACGTGGTTTCAAACAAGATATGGATAGGGAAAATAGTAAGCATGATAGTCAGAAATATATAGTTTATTAAGTACTAAAAATTTTGTTCATTATCTCATAAATTATAAGTCATCATGTGGATTTCTATTGTAGTTTTTATGATTGAATAATTTGTTGTTTTATTTTTAGATGTTGCAAGCGGAAACACCTCTAAATGTTTAGAGGGTAATGGAGATTAGTGCCTCATCTACTATAGAATCCTTGATGGCTCTGATAGGAGAGGTATGAGGAAAATTATTAAATTTCAATTTACATTCTTTGTTATAGATGTTAGTTAGTGAAAAATCAAATCATTATTTTTTCATAGTTTAATTTCTATTTGGATGATTTATAGAGGGCTTCAATACACCTTAGCATGGGAATTTGAATATTTCCCTCATGGAGAGTGATCATTAGATGGTGGTAAGTGATTATTTTGTTAAATATGTCATTTTATAATGTAATTTCTATATATTAATTTATTTACTTCTTATTGTAACAAATAAGACTTGACCAAGAACCCCAGGAGGAGTGCCAAGAGAACTCCTCAACCACAACACAAATGAGTGATAGATGTATCACCATCCAATCAACAAGCAATGGGAAAGAGTTTATTTCGAGAGCATGGAGAGCGATGAATTTTGATTCCATAACCCTTTGTTGTATGCCTATATGGAATTTTGTACATATTTTGTATTGGATATATTTGACATTATATGCCTATATGGAATTCTCGTAAGCCTATATCTCTATTTTGTACATATATTTTATACTTATATCGACATATATTGATGTATACCTACATGGATATTTGGTTAATAAACATCTTTTTTATTGATGGTGTCCATATTTGCATTATAAATCCATGGTTCAATAGATATGAGTTACGTGTATTCAAATGTATACTTTACAACTTGTTGATCGTTGTTTTCTGCACAACAACAACATAGACAAGAGCAATATCCTATCTCTCTTAAAAGGTAAATCTCTATTAGAAATCCTCAAGAGATAACCCCAAGGTCTCTATGTCAGGTCTTGACAATGCATAAACAACTCAGTGATAAATGTGAAATTGCTAGTAATCACAATGGGACCTTACTACAAGCAAACTACTGGATCGATTATATCAGATTTAACAAAATGGTGATGCTCCAATCCTAGATTTTACCTGATAATAAAAGAAATAGAAAAAGAGCGAGGGTTTCAAAGAGATTTCTAAATATAATATTACTTCTAAGATTAACAATAAAAGTAACCAATACCCAAAACAAACCAATCCTTCAAAACTAATTTCTGCTTGACCCAGATAAATCTGTAATCTTGTAGAAACAATGCAATCTTCTAAGGCTCTTAAGATTTTCAAACCAAGAACATGCATTCAAATAACCCTATTGCAGTTAAAATGAACAACATTCATGATTGAACCAAGCACAAGGAATATAAAGTCCATGCTAACTTTGAAAAGCAACTAACAATCAATTGGTTGTGAAAAGTATGGACTGAAGAATTGCTACAACATTTGAGTACCAAACTACCAACATTATTGAATCAAATTTAATCTAAATATTAACCTCCTCAAAGCAATTTTAAAGATGGAAAAAAAGAACCATGCAAGACAAGAGAATACTAGTATGGAACCAAATCACAATGACATTACTTATATTTGAATTATCCACTATAGCAACAATTCTAGCTTTTTGTTACAATATTTGCTTGAGAACAACTACTTACTAATTTTAATATACTTCTAACTGGCTCTGTTCTACTTTCTAGCTACAAATTTTGATCTTCTAACTATATTCTAACCCTTTACAAAGAGGCCAAATTCCCAATATATAGAAACTCCTGAGAAATCCATCGGCCAGGCAAGGGTTTCGCAACAATAACTCGGCACAACCACCTGACTAAGAGAGTCTTCGAAATGGGTCAAACAGGAAATAAATGAAAGTCCCATCGAGGTTGTCCCACGATTCGTGATGCAGCTTAGACTACACACGGGAAGATAATGGGGAAGCACAAATCGTGCCACAACCTATCATCAGCTCTTTTCCCTATTATCCTCGTACCGATCTGACTCTTCATGTAGCTTAAAGAACACCTCATCTAAGTTGAATACAAGTGGTGGGTGCTCTCATAATAGTGGTTTCATAATTCCCCAGAGGAACAATTTAGCTGAAATCACATATTTTAGAAAAATATAATGATTTAAGCCTTTAAAAGTTCCATTTTATGATTCCATTGAAGAGGGTTTGATCAACTACCTTAGATCAAAACCTCCTTGATAGAACCTCGCTAGTTTTAAACCATACCCATAAATGCGTCTCCTTTACACCTATCAAAATGCTGATAAAATTCACTTTTGATTTAGCTTTTGCGGGATCAAATGAATTCATTTAAAATTTATTTTAAATGATTATGGTATTCCTCATAACAAACTATCCAATGAATATAATTTTAATATGTTTTGGTTTTGTTATGTATTTGTTTTTTAAGTTTTATTAAACATAGGTTTTTCATCGAAAATGAATTTCTTTGTTCTTCACATGTGGAAAAATAGAAGATTATCAAAAAAAAAAATTGAAAAATATGAATGCACCAGATATTGAAGTCCTTGATCCAACAAAAAAAATAAAATAAAATTTTGACATATATAAAAAAAGTTACGCGTTATATGGTTGCGCTGTGTCTGAATTGTAATTTGTTTGACTTTGAAACTTCATTAAGGAAAAAATATTCAATAAAAAACTATCTAACCATGTGGAAGCACTAGATATCAGAGTTACAAATCTAAATTTGAAAGAATTAGAATTTTATCCTTCATGGAAAAAATTTATGTGTTATAATGGTAGCGCCACTTTTTAAAATGTTGTTTTCTAAAAATCTATTTCGTGGGAGATGGAAAAGAAGTGCAATTTGATCTCCAAAAATTCTGAAAAAAATATTTTAAAATCTGCTGCACAAAATTTGATGAGACTTAATTTCAGTAACCATCTTCAAATTTCATAGTTTAGCCAGCTATAGGTGCTCAATGTGAAGATTTAGTTATTAAAAATAATACTCTCAAGGTCCAATGGTCAAAAAATTGTAAAACCACTATTATGGGATCACTCCCCGGGTACTAGTAGAACCCTAAGTTGCATCTCAATGGATGCAACCTCCTCCCTTGAGTGTTTGACCGACCTATCTCACTCTACCTTACATGTCACATGCTTATCAATAACTGTGAGGTAGGTGGCTGCATCATCCAGTTGGTGCTGAGAAATAGAACCATCCTCAAGTGGTGCATACACATCATGCCACCATTCTCTTAACTATTCTAGGCTCAAGTACTTGGGCACAATTCTCCTTCGTCCTATGATGATTTCAAAGAAGACAATGGAACCATTATAAATGCTAGCTAGGGTGTCGTCGATCTGCCTCCTTTGTTTATGAATCTTTTTCACCACTTTCTGTCTGATTTGCAACATTTTAAACCATTCCCATGGCTTAGCAGCTCTAGAAGAAGGAAGAATCCCTTCACTCACCAATCTATCCTAGGTGTACTCCATTAGAGTTCTAGTTTTCAATAGGAGGAGGTCGGTGTCCTCTTTATCCTGTGCCATTACCTGTTTCAACCACTCAGTTGTCATGACAACATCCTTTCTAGCTGATAGGATCTCCTTAATAGCTTCATCACCCTTTTCTTGCACCCCTTTTAACTAATTCATAGTGGCAAGGGTGGAAGATTTCATCTTTTCAAGCTCAGTTATGGTCTCCTGAGGTAGAGGATTGGTAGTAGAGGAAGAAGGATTAATGGACTATAGTGGCTTCATTAACTCCTCCAAGCACTTCTTGATATTCTCATTTTCTCTCTTCAGCTCCTGCTTGGTTTTTACTTCCCTTTTCAATTTTTCCACAATAACTGTACTAGAGAACTCATAATCCTTAATGTCTTGCTCAACCGGTGTAGGCCCAAGATTGAAAGTCTATATATTATAATCATTTCCAGCCACATCATCCATGTTTTTGTCTAGAATAGGGGTAGCAAGATGAACAACCTTGTTATGTGGCTCATCTCTCTCAATCCTTTAGATCACTCTAGCCTTTTTCTTACCTTTATCTTTTCCAATTTTGGCTAGTAGTGCATCCCAATTTGGTGGGATATCCTCTACTACCACCTGCTTTCTCTTTATTTCCCTGTCTAACCATTCCGAGACAACAGAATCCAATAGCACCTTAGCCTATTTTTGTTCTCCTTGTTGACCCTTAGGTGCCTCCTCATTCAAATTATATTCATCAGGAGTCTCATCCACCTTACTTTCTGCTTCTTCAACATGTTCCTCCTCCTGCTCAAGTGATGGATCTTTCACTACCTCTACTTCCCTTGGACGAGATTCAACTACCTCAGTTCTAATAGGAGAATTTGTATGTGCAACCATAGGGGGTTGCATTATCTTTTCAATTTATGCGTCTATTCTGTGTAGATCACCTGCATGGAATTCTTCACCTTCAATATCCGGATGATCCTCAACATTTTCTTCCTCACCTGGTTCACTTTGAATTTCATGAATGGAAGGAACATCATCATGTTGCTCCTCATAAGAAACCACCAGAGGTAGGTCAGCCCTAGGCACACTGTCCTTAGGAGGAGTCCTAGACTTCCTTGCATACACCTTGGCCTTCTCCTTTGAGATTTCAACATCTATTATTGGTGGGGAAACCTTTTCCCCAACCTTGGAGCTAGCCATCTCTGACAATTTTACAATTCTTCTCCTTTTTAGCACAGGAGCATTGGCCTCAGGACTCTGCTTGGACTTCTTAGTCCTCGTCCTCTTCTTGGGCTTTGGATTTCTCTATTTTTCTATCCCTTGGACCTCTATTTCTTAGATACCTTTAATTTTGATTTTCAGAGGAGAGTCCAGCTTATGCTTGCCCTTAGGATCTTGTTCGGTAGATTCTTCAGAAGTAGAATGGGGATCCAAATCTCCCATTAGGTCATAAGTGCACTTCACTCCTTTATTCTCCAACTCCCACAAAGTGTGTTTGAGCCACATTTTGGTAAATTTGAGAACCGGATCCATTAGTTGTTTTAACTCTGTTTGTTTCTCTTCCAACCAATCCACATCACCAATTGGTTTGTCCTTTATGGCCTTGTAGGCATGATCCTAGATCAAGTTTTCATCATCCTCTAATTGGTCAGGAACTATCGTTACATTATATAATCGAACTGACTGAACTAGGAGCTGGGAGAATTTCCTCTTCTGACTTCATACTCATCACTACAGTTGGCTGGGTAGTCCTCTAAATTTACCTTATGGCAATATTCCCCGTTGGCCCTCTTTTGAGCCTCTCCTGTGATGTCAAATTTGGATCTCCTGGAATGGAGACATGCTAAGAGTACTCATTTCTTCCTTTGAAGCTTGGCCAGAACCAATGGAAGGACATACCTCTCCAGTGCCAATCCTTAGTGGAAAATATCCACCAAATCCAGTCCTATGCTTGTCCTTTTTGACAATGGCATCAAAATCATAAATCTACCTGGTCACTTCCAACAATATGATGTGGTCAGTGGGATACCTTGGAAGTCTGTATGGGGCCCTCTAGCAGCCATCAATCCGAATGTAGGAGAAAGTTGGAAATTGAATAAACCAAGCTCCATATTTCTTGATAATTTCCATGGCTTGATCTTAAATTCTGACATGCTCCACCTCCTGAAGCATTCTGGTGATATGCATGGTAAATGCATCATTTTCCCTCCTATAATTTGAAACTCCCCAATGCAACTGAGGGAAAACTTCATAAATAATATCCTGTCCAAAGGTCCCCCTTGTATCAATCCTCTATAGGGGTGGAACCTAGCAAGCGCATAAACCAAATAGGAGGTCATTGTGAAGGTCTTTGTCTACAACACATTGGACAATTTCTTGTGAATTACTCGGCTAATGACCTCTGCCCAATGGTAGTCAATTTTCTTCTATTCTATCCTTACAATGGCATGGCACATCTAATTCTCAAATGTACCAGCATTCCTCAATCCAACCACTCAGCTAAGAAAGGTGATGGCATCATAGTATTCCTTCTTGAATTTTACTCTGTATAGTTGCTCGAGCAATTTGGAGTAGTGTGACTTGGGCTTCTCCAGCCAGGAATTGATTAGTTGTTGAGACTTCACGGTCTGGTTGTCACAGAAATCTTGAGCTGCCTGAATGGTGAATCCCACCACATGAGACCGTTTCGGTATATGAAAGGTCTAGGCAATGGAGACCAGGTTAAGATTTGCAATAACTCTCCCTTGAGGACCAATTATCCTTTGTGTGTCCTGATCATAATGCCTTGCACACTCAAGGACCAGCTCATAGCATTACACTGTTGAAGGGAATCCAACCACATGGGATAGGCCTGACTCTTTCATTCTCCTAGTCACCAAAGGGGGATCCTTAGCAGCCATCCTTGCTTTAAATTCTTCATAGTCCTAGAGGCCAATGTTTGTATCAGTGACTTCTGACCAGATAGAAGTGATCTTACTTTCCGAGACCTTGCTCTTAATCTCCAACTTGATCCTCTCTGCATTAGACAACGAGGAACCAGCTGCCGCCTTGCTTGATTCAATTTGTATTCAATATGACAACATAATAAAAATAATAGGGAAACAAGGTTAATCCATCAAAACACCATTAGAATACATCTCATATAGTCAGGGTTTTGTTAAAATTCCTATAAAATGACCAAGAAAAATTTTGGGTTTCAAGGCCATTCACAGAATCTAAGCTAGAGAGGAATTTTGAGAAATTTCATTCTACTCAGATTCCGATGGAGTAACAAAGAAACACCTACTTAACCCTTAATTTTGATCATTTTTCATCAGTAAACCATGTGGGAGATCCAAAGGTAACATGAATAAACCAGAAAATGCATTGAAAATCACCATGTCATGCTATTCAATATTCCTTTATATTTTGTTAGATTTTGGGGAAGTGCGTGAGGGACGGATTTTTGTGAAGAACAAGACAAATACGGTTTTCGGGCAATCTAGGAGACAACAAAATTTTGAGAAATCTGGAACTGATGGACATCCGTGGGTAGGGAAAATTTTTGGACCAAAAGAGATTCCAAACTGAGGGCTTTGGTGTGATGTCTCGATGAAAAGGGACATAGCAAACATATCGGTATGAGCCGAGGGTGGTCGGGGTAAGGTCTGGAGGAATTCATCTTGTCTCACCGACCATTAGGGTTTAAATAATCACTCCGGCAAGACTAAATTTTATCTGTATGATGTCTCAGCAAAGTCACAGAGTCTTGCCAAAAGGCGGTGTATCAAAAATCTCGATGTGACCAGTGGGTAGTCAGGGTAGGGTCTCAGTGACAAAGGGAAGTCACAACAAATCGGGTGAATATCAGTATAAGTTCCAAGTTCGGCCAGAGGTCCCAGTGACTACACAAAGCTTCGTCGACAAAGGAACCTCATTGGTATAATGTCTGGCTAACAAACTACAATCTTAGTGAAAAGATCTGAGCTCGCTAAGAAAAGAAGGCCTCGCCACAACATCTTGGTGAAAGGCGATAGTAACAGCGACTCCTGAAGATACCAGGAAGAGTTGGAAATTCATGGTGAGGTCTCAGCGAAAGATGGATGTCCTAGTGATAGAAAGAACTAAGCTCGGTGAAAGTGAACAATACTCGGTAGGATGTCTCACCGAAGGACGAATGTCCTGGTGAAGAAAATGAATATCACTAGAACTATTAGATCCTGCCATGACATTCTGGCGACCCAGGGTCTATCTTGCCAAAGGCGAACGTGAACAAGCATGTCAATGAGAGATCTCTTCGCGGGGTGAGGTCCTGGAAAAAGCAAAGGTCTCACCGAAGGATATGCATACAAGATTTGATCAATGTAAAAATGATAGTGTCATGACATCATGACACGGACTTAAGAGGGCCTCTCGGTAGAACACAAGGTGATCGACATGAGGTCTCACTGACAATGAAAGGTCACAATGAAGAGACTTCAAAAGGGATGGATTATCTCAGACTGCAACGCTAAGGCATGATTTCACCCAGACACATAACCCACTAAGGATTTTGAAAAGTTAAAATTGGGGCAAGCTAGGGATTGGCCCTTTCATGAATTTTCTTTGTATTCCGGGCCCATTTTAAGATGAAACAACTAGACATGGCCCTGCCCTAGGTTTCAAACCTCACCATCCATCAAAGTGCATGGGTGATTTTAGAATTTAGTTGTTTCTACTGTTAAGTCACCACTAGGGTTTATGAATTACTCTCAGGCAAGATTCAACATAATGCAGATGGACATATGAACTAAAAACTCACCCAGGAGATGACAAGGATGTAACACTGAACAACCCCTAGCACAAAATAGACAAACAGACAGGAAGCCAAATCCTACAAGCCCTCACAATACCAACATGCCATTCATAATTCAAATCAAAGCAGAGCAATCAAGCACATACCATTATGAATCAAAAATTGATCTCAGAGGCAGTAAACGTGAAGCTCAAGGGTGTCCACAACAAACACAGGTGAGGACGCACAATGAACCACCACCAAATCAATCAAGTCAAAGCTGAATGCCCCAAAATGAAGTCAATTAATCACAGAAAAGCACTCCTCAGCTTCAAACGATGGCAAATAGTAAGCACAATGACATAAAAGATCTTAGAGATCAAGTATTATCCAGCCTTCAAAGCGTGTATGACGCCATTAATGCAATAGACAAGACAACTAGAGAAGGGAATCAAGGAAATCAACAACAGGGCGAAATCCAGGAAAATCTAGTTCATGCGAAAATTCGTGAAGACCCAAAATCCCTGAGTCATGGCACAAAAATAGAGTCCAAACAGGATCCGAGAAAGTCCGACCAGGGCAGAAAATCCTGAATTAGGGCAAAAGCTCGAAATCATCCAGAACTTGATATTTTCAATGAATAACTAGGGGAACACTTAGGCAATAAAAATAATCATATAAGCATCTACCTAAAGTAAGACAACACCTCAAAAGAAAGGTCCAAAACACCAAAACCGAAGAGAAAGAGGGTCCCTACTTTCAGCGGGGCATGTGTGCAAAAAATTGCACAATAAATGGTGACCTCTGCTGGGAAAATGCTCCAAATCATTTGATGACAAACAAGAATCAAGAACCCAGAATCTTTGGTTTCAATCCCACCATCAAACAAACAAACTAGAATGTAAAGATTCAAAGAATCAGAATGAAAGGATAGACCAAACCTTCCATAAACTAGAAATCTAAGTGTGTGCACATGAGTTCATTTCCTCCTTAAGTCACTATAGAAATCATGTTCAGTCAAGTCAGGCTATGTAAGTTTTCTAACTTCAAAAGCCACCTAGATAGAGCCTTGCTACTAGTCAGGCATCCATAGCCCTGACAAGGTTATCAATGTGACTCTCCTGAACATAGCTCTACTGCTAGCCAGGCATCCATAGCCCCAGTAGAGATATTCAGGTACCCCTGATAAGTTGAATTTATTCTTTTAATATTCAATATTTCATTTTTTTCTTTCCTTTGATATTCTTTATATGTCTCTTTCATTTCAACTTGTGAACAATGAAGTTCACACTTAAGGATGAGAACCATAGTGGCACTGAAGCAGAAATAGGATTTTTCACTTGATAAGACTTCACAAGGATTCCTATAGTGATAGCAGGATTCTTAAGATATATGATGGATATAATATTTTCAGAGTACTTCAAATTCAAATCCACACCAGTGACTCAATCTTCTATAAATCAAGCATTAAACTGTTGGCAACAACAAAGATTTCAACCATCCTTTCTAGATGCAAGACTAAATTTTACCAACGAGATACTTAGAGAAACTCCAGAGAAGATAATTCTGCCATGCAGGTGCAACACACCCAGGTGAAAATAGAGAAAACCCTCAAAGCAAAAGCAGAGAAAAAACAAACAAACCAAAAGAAAGCAAACACCAACCAAAACAAACGAAAATAAAGTAGAAAGGGAAACCTAATCTAGCTATATACAAGACGAGAGTTGAGAATAGCTCAAGACTGGAAATAATGCTTCAAATATTGCCCATTGATAGGCAGCAGGATATCCTCTCTAGTGAGAGTTTTCAAATGGAAGGCATTATCTCCCAGAATCTCTGAGATCTGGTAAGGTCCAAGCCAAATTTTATCAAATTTTCCATGCTCTCCCTTACAGTCATGGGCTTTATCCCAGGAAAGAACCAGGTCAGAGATCCTAAAGGCTTTAACCTTGGCTCTCTTATCAAACCATCTCTTGATAACCCCTTGATGCTTAGCAAAGTTGTCTAGGGCTTTGTCTCTTTTTTCTTCAAGATGCAACAGTTCGACAAGTCTTGCCTCACATCTATCTCCCTCATCATGTAATAGTCATTAATAAACTGAAGGGTAGGGATTTTCAATTGTATAGGAAACACAGGTTCTAGACCATAAACCAGATGGTAAGGTGACATCCCTATGGAGGCTTTATGTCTTGTACGATCTTCCCAAAGAGAAAATTTGAGTTGGGTATGCCAATCCTTTGGATTTCGTTCTAACAATTTGTGGATAACAGCCAGGAGATTTTTGTTGGATGACTCAGCTAACTCGTTACCCTAGGGGTAGTAATTGGATGCAAATTTTATAATGATCCCATGATCAAAAGCCCAATTAAAAAAAATTAACGATGAAAATGCAGGACCATTATCACATACTAAGGACATAGGGCATCCAAAATGATTAAGAATACTAGATTCAAGGAAATTAATTACTACCTCAGAAGTACACTGTTTGCATGCAAGAGCTTCTATCCATCATGTAAAATAATCAGTAATGGTGAGAATGTACCTATGACTAGTAGAGGAAGGTGGATTGATGGGGCCAATGAAGTCCATTCCCCATTGTGCGAAAGGTTTTACCTCAAAAATTGGTTGGAGTGGGAGTGTGGCATACTTTTCTCTGATAGTGGTAGTCTAACACACATGACAAGTTCTAACATGACTGTGGGTGTCTTTGAACAATGTAGGCCAATTGTAACCAGCTCTGAGAATCTGGTTTACTATAGAAGGCGCTGATCCATGGCCCGTGCCATACCTATCATGAAATTCTAGCATCACCTTTGCGGATTCTACTTTTCCCAGGCATCTTAAGTACACACCCTCATGATTTTTATTGTATAAAACAACCCCTTTCAACATGAAAGTGTTAATTTTTAAGTGCAATGCCCTTATTTGTATTGAAATAAGATGGTCAAGGCATCTCTGAGTTAGGACATAATGAACAACATCATCATACCACTCGCCAGGAGAGACATCCTCTAAAGTATAAGCCTGGGCTATAAGATCAGGGCCTGTCTCTGCCATTTTCTTTGTGAGACCCTGCCCTCTTACCAACTTCATGGGTTGAATTTCTATATCATATTCTTGTAGCATAGTTACCCACCTGGCTCTTCATTCTCCTAGTCTGTATCAATAGCAGCTTGACTGTAGGATCAAGAACTATAGCAAAGATCTTGTTTCTGAGGATGTAATTTCTAAATTTTTTGACTGCCCTGACTAAGGCATAAGCCTTCTTCTCCACATTTGGGTATTTCAGCTCTGCATCCTTCAATGGTGTGCTCATAAATGTTATAGGGTTTTCATTGCCTTAGTCAAATTTTTGAGTTAATATAGCAGCACAGGAGTGGTCAGAAGCAAAGGAATATATATAGAATGGTCTAGCATAATCGAGACTTACTAAAACTAGAGCCTCAACAATAGCTCTCTTTATTTCAACAAATGCTTCATTCACTTCTGCATTCCACTCCACCTTGGTATCCTGCTTCAACATCGCGTTCAATGGCTTAACTATTTCTGTGAACCCAGTGATGAACTTCCTCACAAAATTGATTTTGTCGAAGAATGACTTCATTTCCTTTTTACTAGCAGGTGGTGAAATCTTGAGAATAGCCTCTATACATTCTGGATCAATTGTAATCCCCTTTTTAGAGATAATATGTCCTAATAACTTACCCTCGGTTACCCCAAAAATGCATTTCTTGGGATTGAACGATATGCCACACTCTCTATTTCTTGAAAACTTTGCACAAGTCTAAAATATGGTCACCTCTCTTCTTGGAGAAGACAGTAAAGTCATCCATGTAAATGATTATGCACTTCCCAATTATGTCTTTCAAGGCTATGTCCATTTCTCTCTGGAATGTAGCTCTAGCATTAATTAGGCCAAAAGACATTC
This sequence comes from Sequoia sempervirens, assembly GCA_007258455.2. Lineage (NCBI taxonomy): Eukaryota > Viridiplantae > Streptophyta > Pinopsida > Cupressales > Cupressaceae > Sequoia > Sequoia sempervirens. The sequence continues at coordinate 18,540 of VDFB02381721.1, read as the reverse complement.
TTTTGTAAGTGAACATACCCCACTTAGTGGTGAAGGCAGTCTTGTGTCTATCCTCATATTGCACCATGACCTGGTTGTACCCTGAATATCCATCCAAGAAGGACATCATCTGAGATCCATTCACAATCTGGAGTACTTCATCCAATGAGGGTACTGGATAATTATCCTTTTCTGATGCCCTATTTAGGTTCTTGAAATCTACGCACAGCCTGATTTCACCATTTTTCTTTCGTACAGGAACCAGTTTTGCAACCGAAGTAGAGCACGCCTGACTGGAAATATGATCCTTGCAGACAATAGTTTATGTACTTCTTTCTATATTATGGGCTCTAGCAAAGCATTAATAGGCATCTACCTCTATCTGAAGGGTTTCACTTCTAGATTGAGAGGGATAGTATGGGTTATGATTGATGTATCATAAGTCTTCAAGTCCTCATAACTCCAGGCTATCACATTCAGATATTTGTACAATGCATCAATGATTCCCTATCTTTCTTCTGGGGTGCACACTTTGCCAATAAGGACATTTTTTACATCCTCCTGGGATCCCACATTATACTTATCACACTGTCCATTGATGGACTCTTTCTTGGTGTCCTGATCCTGGTCTCTGATCTTATCCAGATCAAAGATTCTTTCCAATTGTACCATTCCCCTGGGAATTGTGTTGGTTTTCAAATTGATTACCCCTTCCAAGTCTATTGCTGCCTCTTAGAGCTTAGTTTCATCGACGATGTGAGAAGCAAAAACATCTGTATTTGTGATAAAATCTAAAATATGCTTGTCATCTTCAAATACCTGGAAGTTGGTGACATTGTCAGGTATTGAGGGTACTGGAGTAAGCTCCACAGTAAATTTCTTCAACCCAGAAAGAGATAGAGGTTGTATAGTACTGGCTGCCTAAGCCAACAAATCAATAGTCTAGTTTTTATTTCATGGAATTAACTGAATGTTGAAGGCATCAAATCCTTTAATAAGGTCCCATACTCAGTTTCTGTAGTTAGTCATCCTTCTGTCATGACAAGAATATTGTCTCCTAACTTGCTTAACTACTAATTCAGAATCTCCATACACTTGCAAGATCTTAACCTTCTTCTTCAAGGCCATTAACAACCCATGCACCAAGGATTCATATTAGGCTACATTATTTGTACAGTAAAATTGGAGCCTATGAGCAGTGAATAATTTCTTACCTCTCAGACTAATCAGCTCAAAGCCCGCTCCAACCCCTTGATTTGATTTGGACCCATCAAATCTCAGCGCCCAACATCCAACAAGTGCAGAGTCTCTTGTTGCATTACTTGCACTGTTACTGGTGGATGGCCTTTCAAAAGGAATCATTCCATTCTCTTTAGGATCTTCTGTGACATTCATGTTATTGATTCTAACTGTAGGAGTGGGGTTGGTCTATTTCTGTATTTGTTCCACTGCAGCTTGGCATAAGCAACAATCCAATTCTGAATGTGAAACATTATGTACCCTACACCAATTGGGGAAAAGTAACTCTCCAAAGCTCATTCTTCTTCCTAACTGAACCTGATCTTCAATACATTTTTGAATGAACTCTTGAAAACTGTCCAACAAAGCCAGCTGGTTATCTTCTGGATCATCATTACTTTCAGCTGGTTCACCATTGTCTCTAACTAGTTCCACTAGGGCTTCAACATCACCAAGCCCTATCATAAGGTCAACATGAATTGTGTGGAACATGAGAACTTCCTCCACATTTGGTTCTTTAAGGGGAGCCGCAAGCATATAATTACCCATACTTACTTTTGACACCAAAATTTCTGTTGAGGTCTTTTGATATTTTGTGATCATTTATTTCATCCTGGGTTCTCTTTCAATTTTGATCTGATTTGGAACTCCTTTCCAGGGAAGCCACATATGGGAGTGATCAGTCAAGACATATCCATTCAAGGCCCTAATAAATTCCCTTCCCAAGATTAGGCCATAAGCATCAAGTATATCGGCTACCTGAATATTGATTACTTGTTGAATCCTAGGATCAGAAGCAATCTGCATCTAAATCATGTTTAGTTCTCCTACCACATTGACTCCAATCCTATTCAATTGTGTGACTTTCTTATATGATTCAGCAGGAGTAATTCCCATAGCTCTACATACACCAAGGGGCATAACATTGGTTGAGGCACCAGAATCTAGCAGACAATTATGTAGATTCTTACTAAATATGCGGACATAAATCAAGAATGGGGGTGTGTCCATTTTCCCTTGAAACAGAGTTAAGGGTGTGTCTACTTGAATGACTTGAGATTTGTCCCTTTCCTTCATAGTGTCTTCAAGGGGCATATGGACTTGATCATGAGACTGATTTTGTCTTCCTATTGGATGAGAACTAGATATTTTATGGACATTCTTGCTAACTGATTTATCTTGTGTCATGGAATTTGCAACATAAGAACCTAAGACTACATTTCTAATGGATGGAACTCTTAATAACTCAAATGTAGATAGGTTTGCCCTTATTTTTTAGAGTTCTTCAGCAACATATAGAGCCAACTGCTCTTCATTTAAATCAGTGGGGGTCTCTCTCGGGTATTCCACCATTTTCTCTTTACTTGCATCAACATTTCTTCCTTTTGGCACATCAACATGTACCAGATCTTGAGATAAATATTGCTTAGACACCTGAGGCAATGATGGATTATTGCTAGCATTAAGGTCTAGAGAAGTGTTGAAATTATTTGGTGGAATGGAAGTAGTGAAGGGGCCTCCAACCTGTGGGCACCTGTGTGGCAACTCTCTCAAGTCATACGTCTTGACAGGTCTCTGGAAGGTCTGCACTTCTTCAATGTAAGCTTCTTCTTCATCTTTGGAACCATTATCATTTATTTGACTCTCATTAAACAATTGTGTCATTTCATCTCCATTGCATACCTGATCTGCCTCGTCATTCAACTGGTTAGATTCTTCTTTAGGCACATTATCCTCACTTTGTGGAAAAGGAGCATGGTTTAACACTAGTACTGGTGAATCATAACAAATAGAAGGTACTATTTCCTGATAGCTTGTATTTTTTTCCACTTCATACTGAAAGATTAAGGCTATTTTTTGGAACTCTTGATAGTCCAGCTCAGAATGCTGACTCATCTAGTGGAGCCTACACCACCCTGATAAAGTAGCTTCAACTAGATATACACCACTAGGAGGCTTCTCTTGATTACTTGGATGACTAGCAAACTGATTGACAGGTTGACTAACTGGTTGATCTAGTGGGGTGGGGACTCCTCCATTATTGGGCCCTATGTTCCAGGTTCTATTCTATCCTAACTGCTATCTTTTCTCAAATCCTCGTCCACCACCTTGACCTCTGTCAAAGCTCTGACCTGATGATTGTCCTTTGTCATAGTTCTGCCTTTTGTCATTATTATAACCTCTATCCTGATTATATCCTCTGTCATTTTTGTATCCTCTATCATTATTGTTATACCTTCTGTCCTAATGTTTCCCTCTATCAAAATGCAGTCCTTGTGGATTCTCTCTATTCTGATTGGACTACATATTCCTTTGAGCAACTTGCAACTGGCTGTTGTGGTTCCTTAAATAAGTCACCTCCATATTTAGTTTCTTTATTTGTTCAGACAACTCATCCAATCTCTCCTTGTCAGGATTACTCTATGGAGGCTGACTCTCATTATTTTGAGCATATCCTGCTACAGCATTGGGATTTAGTGACTAGTTTAGGACTTTAGAATTTTGTAGGTATGATGGATAACTACCTTGAGGCTGGGTATGTAGGGGTTGATTCACATTTTACTGGGGATAATTCATCGTGGATAACATTTGTCCCATAGGAGGACCTGGGTGAGGAACCAGAGGCAACTGGGGTATCAGATTCATGATAGGAGTATGGTTTGCCAGAGCCTGGTTGAGGGCTGGAACTTGTCCAGGGTGAGCAACAGGTCCTAACGAGGGTAAAGGCCTAGACAGATGTTGTCTTAGATTCATGCTAACTTTAACAAATTCTGCATATGCATCTAGTAGACTCTTAGGGGGGTTATTACTCCATTTCATAAAGGTAGCTTTCAAACTATCCAGTCCCTCATAATAGACCTCTAGAGTAGTAGGTTCATCAATAGCATAAGGGGCCTGTAATCTGGTGTAAGCACGGTGATACCTATTGTTGAAAGATCCTATAGGCTCATTGATCTCTCTTTTCACGTTAGTAAACTGATGATAGAGCTCATTAGAACTAATGGGGATTCAAAACTTTTGAAAAAAAGAAAATTCTAACTCAGTCCAATGTTGGATAGACCCAAGAGGTAAATGGTTGTACCAATGCATCTTCTCCTAGTGAATAGGGAAATAATCTACAAGCTACATCCTCATGGTTTATCCCTCTGTCTTTGAGGCCATTCTGAAAGATTTAGATGTGTTCCTCAATGGTTCTATTAGGGTCATTGATATGGAACTTTGAACAGAAGTGTTCAGGGTTTTTTGGCATAACATTGTAGATAGCAAAGCTTAGTGGAGACGGGTTGGTTGCTAGGAAAGCCATTGGTGAAGGTCAAGGTGGAAATGGCTGATTTATGACTGGCTGAGGTTGTGGACTGGGAATGGCCTCAGACTCAGATGAACTTGATGAAGATGGGGATGATGGAAATGAGGGGGTGGATGGGATGATGATGATTCTCTTCATCTGTTGGTCCTTCTTGACCTAGTACGGTCTAGTAACTCTTGAAATTCTTCCTGTCCTGGAGCAGATCTTGTTCTTCTTATGAATCTTTTAGAAGATATGGCATTCAAAAATTGATCTAGCTTGCTGATTCAGGCCCTCCTTCTAGTGCTAACACTATTGAACATTGTTTTCTGCACAACAACAACACAAACAAGATGCAATATCCTATCTCTCTTAAAAGGTAAATCTCTATCAACAAGCCTCAAGAGATAACCCCAAGGTCTCTATGTTAGGTCTTGACAATGCATAAACAACTCAGTGATAAATGTTAAATTGCTGGTAATCAGAATGGGACCTTACTACAAGCAAACTACTAGATCGATTATATCAGATTTAACAAAATGGTGATGCTCCAATCCTAGATTTTACTTGATTATCAAAGAAATAGAAAAAGAGTGAGGGTTTCAAAGATATTTCTAAATCTATTATTACATCTAGGATTAACAATGAAAGTAACCAATACCCAAAACGAACCAATCATTCAAAACTGATTTTTGCTTGACCCAAATAAATTTGCAATCTTGTAGAAATAGTGCAATCTTCTAAGGCTCTTAAGATTTTTAAACCACGAACATGCATTCAAATAACCCTATTGCAGTTAAAATGAACAATGTTCATGATTGAACCAAGCACAAGGAATATAAAGTCCAGGCTAACTTTGCAAAGCAACTAACAATCAATTGGTTGCGAAAAGTATGGACTAAAGGATTGCTGCAACATTCGAGTATCAAACTACCAACATTATTGAATCAAATTTAATCTAAATATTAACCTCCTTAAAGCAATTTTAAAAATGGAAAACAAGAACCATGCAAGACAAGAGAATACCAATATGGCACCAAATCACAATGATATTACTTATATTTGAATTATCCACTATAGCAATAATTCTAGCTTTCTGTTACAATATTTGCTTGAGAGCAACTACTTGCTAATTTTAATCTACTTCTAACTAGCTCCGTTCTACTTTCTAGCTATGAATTTTGATCTTCTAACTATTTTCTAACTATCTAAACCTTTACAAAGAGGCCAAATGCCGAATATATAGAAACTCCTGAGAAATCCGTCGGCTAGGCAAGGGTTTCGCAGCAATAACTCGGCACAACCACCTAACCAAGAGAGTCTTTGAAATGGGTCAAACAGGAAATAAATGCACATCCCATCGAGGTCAGCCTAGGATCCATGATGTAGCCCAAATGACGCGCGGGACGATAATGGGAAAGCACAAATTGTGCTGCAGCCTATCATCAGCTCTTTTCCCTATTATCCTCACACTGATCTCACTCTTCATGTAGGTTCAAGAATGCCTCATCTAAGTCATCTAGAGGTGGTATTGGTAGAACCCTAAGTAACCTCTCAATGGATGTAACCTCCTCCCTTGAGTGTTTGACTGACCTATCCCACTCTACCTTACAAGTCACATGCTTATCAATAATTGTGAGGTAGGTGGCCGCATCATCCAGTTGGTGCTAAAAAATAGAACCATCATAAAATGGTGCATACACATCATGCCACCATTCTCTCAAATGTTCCAGGCTTAAGTACTTAGGTGCAATTCTCCTTCGTCCTGTCATGATTTCAAAGAAGGCAATGGAACCATTGTAAACCCTAGCTAGGGTTTCGTCGATCTGCCTCCTTTGTTTGTGAATCTTTTTCAACACTTTATGTCTGATTTACAATGTTTTAAACCATTCCCATGGCTTGGCAGCTATGGAAGAAGGAAGAATCCAGTTGCTCAGTAATCTGTCCCAGGTGTATTCCATTACAATTCTGGTTTTCTGTAGGAGGAGTTCGGTGTCCTCTTTATCCTATTCCATTACCTGTTTCAACCACTTAGTTGTCATGACAACATCCTTTCCAGCCAACAGGATCTCCTTAATAGATTCGTCACCTTTTTCTTGCACCCCTTTTACCCAATTCATAGTGGTAAGGGTGGAAGCTTTCATCTTTTCAAGATCAGTTATGGTCTCCTGAAGCAGAGGATTGGTAGTAGAACAAGAAGGATTAATGGATTGTAGTGGCTTCATTAACTCCTCCAAGCACTTCTTGAGATTCTCATTTTCTCTCTTTAGCTCCTGCTTGGTTTTTACTTCCATTCTGAATCTTTCCACAATAACTGTACTGGAGACCTCATAATCCTCAATGTCCTACTCAACCGATGTAGACCCAAGATTGAAAGTCTATATATTATAATCATTTCTAGCCACATCATCCATGTTTTTCTGGAATAGGGGTAGCAACATGAACAACCTTTTTATGTGCCTCATATCTCTCAATCCTTGAGATCACTCTTTCCTTTTTCTTACCTTTATCTTTTCCAATTTTGGCTAGCAGTGCATCCCAATTCGGTGGGCTATCCTCTACTACCACCTGCTTTCTCTTTATTTCCCTGTCTAACCATTCCAGGACAGCAGAATCCAATTGCACCTCAGCCTATTTTTGTTCTCCTTGTTGACCCTTAGGTGCCTCCTCATTCAGATTATGTTCATCAGGAGTCTCATCCACCTTACTTTCTACTTCTTCAACATGTTCCTCCTCTTGCTCAAGTGATGGATCTTTCACTGCCTCTATTTCCCTTGGAGGAGATTCAACTACCTTAGTTCTAATAGGAGAATCTATATGTGCAACCATAGGGGATTGCATTATCTTTTCAATTTCTTCCTCTATACTGTGGAGATCATGTGCATGAAATTATTCGCCTTCAATATCCGGATGATCCTCAACATTTTCTTCCTCACCCAGTTCACTTTGAATTTCATGAATGGAAGGAACATCATCATGTTGCTCCTCATAAGAAACCACTGCAGGTAGGTCAGCCCTAGGCACACTGTTCTAAGGAGAAGGAATCCTAGATTTCCTTGCATACACCTTGGCCTTCTCCTTTGATCTTTCAACATCTATTACTGGTGGGGTAACCTTTTCCCCAACCTTGGAGCTATCCTTCTCTGACAATTTTACAATTCTTTTCCTTTTTAGCATAGGAGCATCGGCCTCAGGACTCTGCTCAAACTTCATAGTCCTCATCCTCTTCTTGGCCTTTGGCTTTCTGTATTTTTCTGTCCCTTGGACCTCTATTTCTTGGATACCTTTAATGTTGATTTTGAGAGGAGAGTCTAGCTTACCCTTGCCCTTAGGATCTTGTTCGGTAGATTCTTCAGAAGTAGAATGGGGATCCAAATCTCCCATTAGGTCATAAGTTCACTTCACTCCTTTATTCTCCAACTCCCACAAAGTGTGTTTGAGCCACATTTTAGTAAATTGGAGAACCAGATCCATCAGTTGTTTTAACTTTGTTTTTTCCTCTTCCAACCAATCCACATCACCAATTGGTTTGTCCTTTATGGTCTTGTAGGCATGATCCTAGATCAAGTTTCCATCATCCTCCAATTGGTCAGGAATTGTGCTTACATTATATAATCGAACTGACTCAACTGGGAGCCATGAGAATTTCCTCTTTCTAACCTCGTACTCATCACCGTAGTTGGCCGAATAGTCCTCTAAATTTACCTTATGGCAATATTCCCTACTGGCCCTCTTTTGAGCCTCTCTTGTGATGTCAAATCTGGATCTCCTAGAATGGAGAGACAAGCCAAGAGTACTCATTTCTTCCTCTTAAGCTTGGGAAGAACCAATGGAAGGACATACCTCTCCAATGCCAATCCTTAGTATAAATTCTCCACCAAATCAAGTCCGATGCTTGTCCTTTTTGATAATGGCATCAAAATCATAAATCTGCTTGGTCACTTCCAACAATATGATGTGGTCAGTGGGATACCTTGGAAGTCTGTATGGGGCCCTCTGGAAGCCATCAATCTGAATGTAAGAGAAAGTTGGAAATTGAATAAACCAAGCTCCATATTTCTTGATAATTTCCTTGGTTTGATCTGAACTTCTGACATGCTCCGTCTCTTGAAGCCTTCTGGTGATATGCATGGTAAATGCATCATTTTCCCTCCTATAATTTGAACCTCCCCAATGCAACTAAGGGGAAAACTTCATAAATAATATCATATCCAAAGGTCCCCTTGTATCCAATCCTTTGTAGGGGTGGAACCTAGCAAGCACATAAATGAAATAGGAGGTCATTGTGAAGGTCTTTGTCGGCAACACATTGGACAATTGCTTGTGAATTACTTGGCTAATGACCCCTACCCAATGGTAGTCAATTTTCTCCTATTCCATCCTTACAATGGCATGGCACATCCTATTCTTAAATGTACCAGCACTCCTCAATCCAACCACCTAGCTAAGAAAGGTGATGGCATCATAGTATTCCTTCTTGAATTTTGCTTTGTACAGCTGCTTGGAAAATTTAGAGTAGTGTGACTTGGGCTTCTCCAACCAAGAATTGATTAGCTGTTGAGACTTCACGGTATGGTCATCATAGAACTCCTGAGCTTCCTGAATGGTGAATCCCACCGCATGAGACCATTTAATTATATCTAAGGTCTGGGCAATGGAGACCGGGTTAAGGTTTTCAATAACTTTCCCTTGAGGACCAATTATCCTTTGTGTGTCCTGATCATAATGCCTTGTGCACTCAAGGACCAGCTCATAGCATTGCACTGTTGAAGGGAATCCAACCACATGGGACAAGCCTGACTCTTTAATTCTCCTAGTCACCAAAGGGGGATCCTCAGCAACCATCCTTGCTTTAAATTCTTCATAGTCCTAGAGGCCAACGTTTGTATCAGTGACTTCTAACCAGATAGAAGTGATCTTACTTTCTGGGACCTTACTCTTAATGTCCAACGTAATCCTCTTTGCATTAGACAATGAGGAACCAGCTACCGCCTTGCTTGATTCAGCCTGTATTCAATATGACAACATAATAAAAATTACAGGGAAGCAAGGTTAATCCATTAAAACACCATTAGAATACATCGCATATAGTTAGGGTGTTGTTAAAATTCCTATAAAATGACCACAACAAATTTTAGGTTTCAAGGCCATTCACAGAATCTAAGCTAGAGAGGAATTTCAGGAAATTCCAGTTTGCTCGGATTGCAATGGAGTAACAAAGAAACACCTATTTAACCCTTAAATTTGATCATTTTTCATCAAAAAACCACGTGGGAGATCTAAATGTAACATGAATAAACCATAAAATGCATTGAAAATCACCAACATGCCATGCTATTCAATATTCTTTTATATTTCGTTAGATTTTGGGGAAGTGCGTGAGGGACATATTTCCACGAAGAACAAGCCAAATAGGTTTTTCAGGCAATCTAGGAGAGCATATTTCAGAGAAATCTGGACTTGATGGACATCCGCGGGTAGGGAAAATTTTTGGACCAAAGGAGATTCCAGACTGAGGGCTTTGGTGTTATGTCCCGGAAAAAAAGGGACATAGCAAACATATCGGTATGAGTCAAGGGTGGTCGAGGTAAGGTCTGGGTGAATTCATCTTGTCTCACCGACCATTAGGGTTTAAATAATCACTCTGGAAAGACTAAAGTTTATCTATATGATGTCTCAGTGAAGTCACAGAGTCTTGCCGAAAGGCAGTGTATCAAACATCTTGATGTGAACAGCGGGTAGTCAGGGTAGGGTCTCAGTGACAAAGGGGAGTCACGGCGAATCAGGTGAATATCAGTATAAGTTCCATGTTCGATCGGAGGTCCTAGTGACTACAAAAAGCTTTGCCGACAAAGGAACCCCATTGGTATAACGTCTGACTGACAAACTACGGTCTTAGCGAAAAGATTAGGGCTCGCTAAGAAAAGAAGGCCTCGCCAAAACATCTTGGTGAAAGGCGATAGTCATAGCGACTCCCGAAGATACCATGAAGAGTTGGAAACTCACAGTGAGGTTTTAGCGAAAGATGGACATCCCGGTGATAGAAAGAACTAAGCTCAGTGAAAGCGAACAATACTCGGTAGGATGTCACACCGAAGGACGGATGTCTTGGTGAAGAAAACGAATATCCATAGAACTATTAGATCCTGCCATGAAATTCTGGCGACCCAGGGTCTGTCTTGCCGAAGGCGAACATGAACAAGCATGTAAATGAGAGATCTCTTCACAGGGTGAGGTCCTGGAAAAATCAAAGGTCTCGCTAAAGGATATGCATACAAGATTTGATCAATGTAAAAATGATAGTGTCATGACATCAAGACACGGACTTAAGAGGGCCTCTCGTTAGAACACAGGGTGATCGACATGAGGTCTCGCTGACAATGAAAGGTCACAGTGAAGAGACTTTGGAAGGGATGGATTATCCTGGACTACGACTCTAAGGCATGATTTCACCCAGACATAGAACCCACTAAGGATTTTGAAAAGTTAAAATTAGGGCAAGCTAGGGATGGGCCCTTTCATGAATTCTCTTTGTATTTCGGGCCCGTTTTAAGATGAAATAACCAGACATGGCCCTACCCTAGGTTTCAAACCTCACCATCCATCAAAGTGCATAGGTATTTTTAGAATTTAGTTGTTTCGACTATTAAGTCACCACTAGGGTTTACGAATTACTCTCAGGAAAGATTCAACAGAATGCAGATGGACATATGAACTAAAAACTCACCTGGGAGATGACAAGGATGCAACACTGAACAACCCCTAGCACAAAATAGACAAAAAGATAGGAAGCCAAATCCTACAAGCCCTCACAATACCAACATGCCATTCATAATTCAATTCAAAGTAGAGCAATTAGGAACATACCATTATGAACCAAAAATTGATCTCAGAGGCAGTAAACGTGAAGCTCAAGGGTGTCCATAACAAACACAGGTGAGGAAGCACAATAAACCACCACCAAATCAATCAAGTCAAAGACGAATGCCCCAAAATGAAGTCAATTAATCATAGAAAACCACTCCTTAGCTTCAAACGATGGTAAATAGTAAGAACAATGACACAAAAGATCTCAAAGATCAAGTATAAACCATCCTTCAAAGCACGTACGAAGCCATTAATGCAATAGACAAGATAGCCAGAGAAGAGAATCCAGGAAATCGACAATAGGGTAGAATCTAGGAAAATATGGTTCACGTGGAAATTCGCAAAGACCCAAAATCCCCTAGTCACGACACAAAACCAGAGTCCAAACAGGATCCGAGAAAGTCCAACCAAGGCAGAAAATCCTGAATCAGGGTAAAAGCCAGAAATAATCCAGAACTTGATATTTTCAATGAATAACCAGGGGAACACTTAGGCAATAAAAATAATCATTTAAGCATCTTCCTAAAGTAAGACAACACCTCAAAAGAAAGGACCAAAACACCAAAACCAAAGAGAAAGAGGGTCCCTGCTTTCAGCGGGGCGTGTGTGCGAAAAATTACACAACACAACTTACATGTATACATTGTGACTTATGTTTATTCCAATTTATGCTTTGCAACTTACGTGTTTTCATGTGTATACCTTGTATTCATGCATATACTTTGTATTAATTTGCATATTCTATGTATTTGTGTGTATACTTCATTCCTTATGTGTTTTTGAGTACTTGTGCTTCCCTTATTCACATGTACATGCTTGAATTATTCACATATATACTTATTAATTGGTTAGCCCTAGCATTGATCATTGTTGTCCTTCATGGTTTGTCTTGAATATTAATTTATTGATGCTAAAAAACTTTATTAGTCGATGCTAAACAACTTCAATATTTCTAGGAATACTAGTAGAGTTACAAATTCTAAAATCACACATTGAAATGAAAATATTAACTATAAATAAATGCACTGATTTTAACTTGAGAATTGATTAAGAATGAGTATAAAATATATTAAGAGATGATCCTTCTAGAATGGCAACTAACAACTAGAAAATAGGCAAAGCATTCCCAATACTTTGAAAGTAATTATCCACCCAAAATTGCAATAGGAGAGAAGTGATAAAAAGAAAAGAGGCCTTCAATTACCAATAAAAAATTTAACTGATTTCAACAAGCCTTCAATCTCCAAAACCCTAAGTAGGGTGATTCCCTTCACAACTTCACTATTTTCCTTATAGGTCTACAAACCTAGTTTCTTGGACCTATCGCACAACTCCACTCTCAAACCCATTACCTAATTATATTTTCAGACACCCTTTAAGGCATACTGAAAAATATCTCAAAATCTCATATAACTCTTTTGGAACAAATCCCTAAAACTGATGCTTCTACATTGTCCCCTTAAGCCAAATAGGCCTAATTTACAAAATAACTCTCCTGTAAACAATCTTCCAACCACAAATACCTATGGATAGTCATTTACTAGTCTATAAAACCACCAAATCTACAACTTTTAGCCAATGAACCACTCAATGAGTCCTCTTTATACAAAACCCTCATTTTTAGCAAGTTACAAAGGGGTTTATTGAAAATACCACTTCCCAACTTCTTTACACTTCACCAATGCATAAAAAATGCTTCAAATGGCATATGCATGCTTAATCTATCACCAAAATTTTCTTCCCCAAGTGTTTTCCTCACCTGCCCACCTTTAACCATCAAATTTCACTCAAAACATTCAAATTTGACAACTAGGGCATCATGCCCAAACCCCCAAATAACCTCTCTTGCTCCCAAAATCATTCAATCAACTAAATACTACCATATTGATCCCATTCCACTCAGCTATAGGAGTTATAGTTAGTGGAATGGGCCATAATCATATTTTTATGTCTTCAAAACCTTAAAATTGGACTTTCAGATCCACGTATAGGGAAAACTCAATAAGATTCTACAACCTCAATGGGAATGCCTCAAACTTAGTCAAAATGATAGAGAGGAAGCTAAAACAAAAATTAAAATCAATTTGGAGTGACCATCAAGCTGTACAGGCCATGCAACTACTCTACAACAATAATATTCAATAGAAAAAATACAAAATTTTAAAGAAAACAAGAGCTTTATTATTGAATCTTTCAGAAAAACATCCAACAACCTTCATCCATCAAATTTCCAACATATTTTAAACCTTAACCAACCTATTACAACTGTTCTAACTACCCTTTGAATGTCGATGACCACTGGGCTTCCTCAATTTTACTTTTTTTTGCACTCTTACAACTTTTCAATATTGCACTTTTGACAATTTTGCAAAAATGTGACAATATAAACTCAATGACTCCTAATTACCTATTAGATGGTCTATTAGGAACTTCCTGGATTGAAAAAAACTCAAACATTCCTAAAACTACCAAAAGACCTCATTTGACAACATTAACACAAAATGCATTTGGTGCCCCTGCACCAAGAAGGATTATTTAAGATCCTTGAGCAATGTATTTCTTAATGCTCCCTTGTTCTTACATATCTCAATTCAGTTTAATCCAAAGAGTTCCATGAAATTCTTTATCTAAAAGAAAAAAAACATGTTTTCAATTGGTATTCCATGAAATGATTCATAAAAATATTCCAATGTATTTAATCCTTTGATTGGAACAACTCAATTAAGTAAAGAATACATAATCTTCACAACACTTGCAAAACATAATATTCATTGTAGATGAAGTAGAGTAACTTCTTGACACATTACCATAAATTTTTTTATCTTGAATAGTCTTTAAAAAATTTCATAGCATAATCCTCATAGTGTAGAATGAATTATTATGTTCTTGATCCATCACCATATAAACACGTCGAAAGATTTATATGTCAAAATTTTGCAATATTATTTCTTGTATAGGAAATGGACTTGGGAGAAAGCAAGTTATAATTTATAATAAAAATAAGAAATAAACTCAACAATGGAAATTTTATTTATCACACCAAACAATAAATGTACATGAAAGTATCACTTGTTTCACTTAGACTCTAATTTTCAAGCATAGAAAATCATTTCAAATGAAAATGACAAAATGCTTCACAACCAAATTTGTTAATTAAGGAAAAATAAAATATTTTTAAGTTCCACCATTGTACTCATTTACAATTGGTTGTATATTTTTGTAAGGGAAAGGAGGATAATTGAAAAACGTCTTGCGCTTGCTAGATTTGAGGATGATTATACACTTTTTGAGTGGAAAATTTAGACATCTCAACCGTCATGTGTATGTTTCTCTTTTTGATTGTTTTGCATGGCATCATAAGGGATCAAGTTGGTTGAAGGTAGCTCAGAGCAATTTTGTGTATTTAGGTGTGAAAGAGGACCATACATAGCGTAAACGTACCTATCGGGATACATTGGAGTAGTTTGTCTGGTCACACAAATTGTAAAACAAAAGTTGCACCACTTTGCAACTTTACACTGCTTGCATTTGACACTTTTTCCATCAAGTGAAAACTAGACATAATAGGAAAATGATCTCTAGATAACAAAAATAGAGAGGTTATTATAGAGGGGCCCAATGTGATCCCATAGGCTCAGATGGAGAGTTCATAAGCATCATGTTTTTCGAGTAGTAGCCCATCAAAGATTGATTCCCTTTTGCACTTTGGACCTGTTTGATGTTGTGGTTGTGTTACTGATATGTGATTGTCATTGATGACAACACTATTGGCATTAATGTTATAGAGGCTGTATATGTCAAGGATATTGAGAAAATTATAATAAAGTAAGTTGCATGTTGTTAGTAGTAAATAAGTTTAGTCAGTTGGTTACCTCAGTAGATTGATGATTAGTGGTTGTGGATTAAAGAGTTTCTTGTCAAGTATATCTAGTTTATCCATGTTAAGTTTTAGAGATCCATGT
Organism: Sequoia sempervirens; assembly: GCA_007258455.2. NCBI lineage: Eukaryota > Viridiplantae > Streptophyta > Pinopsida > Cupressales > Cupressaceae > Sequoia > Sequoia sempervirens. Next base: position 3,207 of record VDFB02381721.1, on the reverse strand, counting down.
GAAGATTTGATTGAGTTATGAGCAGTTGTGCTCGGACAGTCATTCTCTTGCTTTAGTTGGTGTTCTTGTAAGTTCAGTTGTTGTGGATGCTTCTCTCATGATTCATGATGTTTGTAGATGTTTCTAGATTGTGATCTATCTGTGTGGCACATATGCATTGATCGTTGTGCTCGTGATTAGAGAATTTCTCTTATGTGTTCATGTTTTTCATGCTATTGGCCCACAAGGTGTTGTAGCATGTTGCGGATCTTCGAGGAATAATTAATTGAAGTGTTTTCATGCTTGAGTATTTTATTTTGTGTCTCCATTATGTTTTGGATGACCTTGGTTGATTCACATTAATAATCCTTAATGTTTTGGGCCAACAATTTGTATTCATTTTATTATTTTATTGAGGCCGACATGTAGCAATGTAATTTCTTGTTGCAGATATGTATGAATAATTATTTTATCATTTGAAGGTATGAGTATGTGATGTGTGTCAGTCCTATGTGTGAATAATGTTAAGATATTTTGAAGGTGAAAGAAGAGTGTAAAGAAGAGTGAGCATATTTTTTGTGCTTAATCGAAACTATAATCAGGCATTAGTGGATGATATTTTTCTCAGTTCAAATCTTGTGGATGTAATCCAAATCCTTCTATAAGATAGTGAGTCTTCCTTTTTAATTGAGTAGTGAGCTCTAGGTAGTGCACTTGAATGCATGTGCATTCTCCATTCATATTTCTTTTATAATTTTAATAGGGTATAATCTTATGGATTGACCTCCACCATGGTTTTTCCCCTAATAGGATTTCCACATAAAAAATCTTGGTGTAATGTGTATTTCTGATGTTTTTTGATTTATGCTTTCATGGTTAATGATCAGATCTAAGAATAAGGTTAGTTAGTTTAATAAGTTTGAAATTTTGTGACAATTGATTCACCCCCCCTCTTAGTTTTCTGCCCTTGTGTTACCAACAATTGGTATCAGAGTAGGTTCCTTGGAAGAAGTTTAACATCTTAAGGTGATCCAGGATGGCAACATACAAGAAGGATACTATGAGATTTGATGGAAAAAATTATTCTCTATGAAAGGATCGAATGGAGTGTCATATGAGATGCATTGGTGAACCCTATTGAAAAATTACAAAAAATAAGTATATTATTCCACAAAATGGTCCTTCTACTCAAGATGATATTAAGGAAGTTGAGTACAATATCAGGGCTAAGGAAGCATTGTTGAGTGCTTTGACTGATTCTAAGATGACAAATATTATGGATCTGATGACTGCTTATGAGATATGGAAAAAGTTTGAAACTTTGTATGAAGTTGATGCTAATGTGAAGATTTCTAAGTTGCAAAGTCTGAAAGGGAAATATGAAATGTTGAGAATGGGTGATGATGAGAACATTACATGTTTCATGCAAAGAGTGAATGAATTTGTGTGTGGTATCAGATTTGTTGGTGGATGACCGGAAGAATCAGAGATTGTTGCTAAAGTGCTTAGATCCTTTCCTGTTATATATAAAGTCAAAGCTACTACTATTAAGGAGATTCAAACTATAAAAAATGTAACCAGAGACATGTTGATTCATAAACTTACTGCTTTTGAGTTGAGTGAATTTGGTGATGCTCTTCCTAAGATAGAATTTGCATTCAAGGCTACTACTTCTGAGAGAGAAAAATAGAGATATGATTCAGGTGAAATTTCTTGAAGAAATGTATTCAAGTATGAGGAGAAAATGAGAGAGATTGAAGAAGAGGAGAGAAAACTAGAGGAGCTTGAAGCACTTATTGTCACTGATACATTTTGACTCAAAATCTGACAAAAGTTCATCAGAATTTTGATGCCATTTCGTCGGTATTTTTTCATCAATTTTTTGATGACATTTGAAACGTCAAAATTCTGACCCAACATTGTCAACTAGGTCAGAATTTTGACCTTTCAAATTTCGTCAGAAAATCAACAAAAAAATACCAACAAAATGGCGTCAAAATTTTGATGAACTTTTGTTGGATTTTCAATCAAATTTTATCAGTGTGTCAAAAGGGAAGCTAAAGGAGAAGGTAAGTGTAAAGGGAAATTACTTATTAAATTTTTTTCTTGCAATAAGATAGGTCATTTGCATCAAGGTGTTTAGAAAGAGTTCCTAAGCCAAGACCTAATAAGCCTAGATTTCAAAGAAAGTGTTATTATGTTGTTGATGAAGGTGTGACAAATGATGAATTGGATAAAGGGAATGCAAGTGAGGATGAATTGGTATTTATTGCTATCAAGGAAAATGATCCAACCCCCATTGAATCTATTCATTTATGAAATGTGGAGAAATCTAGGAGCGGGTATGTGCAGGATCATGATGGGCCAAAAAGTGGTGATATGATGGGTATGTGGCTGACAAATTTCTTTTACCCAAAAGTGATGAAACGAAAAAAGGTTTTTTAAGGAGATTCTCAGCTTTCCACCAATATAAATTATGCTTTACTTTGAATTTAATAAATAATTATTATTCATTTTCTATTTAAATTATGACTAAAGTCCTAATTGATAGGTTGATTGAAAAAAATCTATAGCTTTCAAATGGTATTAGCTTTCAATTGGTATCACATTTTTTGAATCCGAAACATGTGTGACATTCTATGCTTTTCATACTACAAGATTAAAAAAATAAAAAATGAATTTCATGAAGGTTTGACCAAGTTAAGGTGGTTAGACATATGAGTTTTTATATTTTTTAAAAGTTGTAATAAAAAAATCATAATTAATTATTTACTTAGAAAAAAACTACAAAAAATATGTATCACATCCATACATGAGTCATCTACTTCTATCTAAAATATTATAAAAAAATATTATCATTTTATTGTGGTTAGGGTGGTTAGACAAACACCTACTTCTTGTTTTTTCCTTGAAATTTAAATACTACTGCATTGAAATTTCAAATTTTCACCAAATAGTTTTTTTTTTAAAAATAAACCTAATATTTTAGAAACTACATTCAATTTTCTATAGATTATATTCTTACATATTTTTGAAATAATATAGATGACTTATTCAAATTTTTAAGTCAAGTTTCCTAACTCTAGTTTTTTCTAAATTTTTTGCCACTTAACGACATATTTTTTCCATGATAATCTTGCCATACCTCCTAGCTACTCGAGTTGAAGAAAAAGATGAATGGATGATTGAAAGTGGATGCTCCCATTACATGACAAGTGATAAAAGAAA
>VDFB02381720.1:0-67156 GCA_007258455.2 Sequoia sempervirens | reverse complement strand
TCGCCATCTCGGATGGCGAAAGCGTCGCGGCATCCCGGAGCCTTGGGCCCGATCACTTGAAAATTGTAAAACTATTGGCTGCCCTTGGGCCTTCCAGGCCCCAGACCCCAGAAATCTGTCTCTAGAACTCTGTTTCTGCTCGACCGTTCCAAACGGCCATCCCTAGACAGCCTCCCAGCCTTGTACCTCTAGATCCTCCTAAACCAATCCAAATGAGCCCAAATTTGAAATCTGATCTCGACCCACGTGCTTAAATTGGGCCCTCTTTGTTACAATCCCTTTGAACCATCAAAATTCGGTCGGGAGAAGTCCCCGGGATTGTTCTGCCTCGTTGGCCTTTCCAAACAGCATTCCTACCAGGGAAGTCCGGCCCTCCGGGCTCGGACTGTCCCAAAGCCCTCAATCAAAAGACTGATATCGTCGGGAGATAGAAGTATCATTTTATTAACGATAGTTTACTTTAAGTTGATTTCATGGGATTTTGACTAACATGGGCACTTTCATGGCCAATTGCACTAACTACCTTTGCTTGCAGAATATATGGAATCGGGTGCAGGACCTTCAGGGGCAGCTATCGAGAAGGACAAAGGGAAGAAGTCGGGAAAGACTCCTTGAGGAAAAGAGGATAAAGACCAAATGGAATACCAGTTCCAGGGTGAGCCTCTGCACTCAAAGATTACCACAGACTAGAAAGAAATCACCGACACCAACATAGGCCACGTCAATATTGACGAGTTTACACAAAGGGTCAGGGTCAATCCAACGACCAAGAATGCAAGACTTATCAGACAAAGTGGAATAGCAAAGGCAGCAAGCTTTCCTCCATCTCTTGTAGCCCTCGAACTCGTCATGGCCTATCGGCAGGCATATCATCCTGACACAAGGACAATTGTTGACAGGGATGGTAACATTCTCGCCTACATGTCGGCCGAAGGAATCACGAAAACCTTCCATATTCCCACTTTTCAAGAAATAGAAACACCCACTGTCGAGGAATGCCAAGCAGCATGCGATGACAACCCGGCAGGATGCAAAAGGTTAATCAATCAGCATTGGCTTAAAGAAAAGCGAGGCAGTGCTACGAAGGTTCCTCAGGAACTCTTCCGCAGTGATTTCCACGAAGATTACCATGACCTAGTCACAATGCTAAGTAGGGTTATGGGTCTTCCTATGGCGGCTTTCTTTCAAGAGTGGATGGTATACTTCATCGAACAGATTCTTCGTGGGAATGAGGATGTTACCACGAAGACCTCATTCTATTGGGGACGTACAATAAATGACTGCTTCCATGAGCAATTTGTCAATATAAAGAAGAGCTCCAAGTTTTATATGACTTCGTATCTTGTTTATTCCTTGGCGGACCAGAGACAGTACAACGGGTTGTTTGTGGCACCCGATGCGGAGCAGGGTCGAAGACTCAAGGCCTATGACAAGTATCCCCAGCTCCAGTACCGAAACTTCAAGAAGGAGTATTGCAGGGTCAATGATGCCTTCATCGGCTATATTGTCAGAATGATTGTCAGGGATTTTGAAAGGAGGGTTTCCCATAGTGCTCAGGCATTTTTGAAGCAATATGCCTTCCTCTTCATTCAATACCCAAAGTTCACGTACATTCATGCCCAAGGCTTCACTGAAAGGCCGAACAAGCTGCCTCGATACCCCAATGACCGAATCATCCTACTGGAGCTTTCTCGGTAGCTCCAACATATATAGGTAGTCTTCAGCAGCAAACACGTGGCAGGGATCTCTTATTCCATGACTCTTGGCCAGGGCATGTATAAACTGTAGACTTCCCAGTGCGCTGGTAACTCTAAGAAAGAACTAAAAGATTACCATTTTCACCTGCACACCACTCACCCCCAGATGGACCCATATGGTCATGTAAGAAAGGCACTAGGACCAGGGTTCGCTCATCTTCACCACATTGAAGACTTTTGGGGGGATTGCCAGGATGATAAAGAGGTACGTGCCAGGAACTATATGTAGATGACTGCGCATTTTGTTAGAAAGGTGCACCCTTTTCCCATACCAAACCAAGTCGAAGAAGACGAGAGCACCATAATGGACCCCAGGTACCCCGCAGTTGCCAACTTGTCGTTACCAACAATAGACTGGGACGAACAGGAGGTCGATGACCTCGATATTATAACCAAGCCAATCTTGGCTCATACCAAGGAATGGGTTGATAGACAGGTGGTCCGACTAAAACAACAGGAGGTAATTTTGACATACGAGGGACTCAAAAGTGAGCCAAGTGCCACGGAAGACACTGTTGCCACCACTTCAACGGGTGGGACATCCAAGTCTCCTTCAGTTACCAAATCCAAGAAGAGGAAAGAGATAGAAATGGAATGGTCCCCTAACCTCAAGGTCTATACAAGAAAAGAAATAGGGGGTTCATCCTCCAAGAGGCTTAAGCAAACAGAAGGCACCATGGAGCAACCCTTAATCCAAGAAGAAGTAAAAGATACTGATCAAATCAAACCTGTTTTGGCTCTCCCTGCTTTGGCTGCCCCACCATCTACTTCTCTGGCTATGGTCACCACATCCCCGCCGACAGTGGACATCTCTATCCATCTTGCCCCTTCACCCCCGACCGAGCCTGTGTTTGTAATTGACTCCTCCTCTGCCATAACTACTCCTCCTTCCTCCGCTGCTATGTCTCCCAGCACGTCACTCCCATGACCTATAGTAGCGGCACCAATGCCCGCTCCCACCATGCCTGAAGCCTTCTCAAAACATATGCAGAATATCCCTTCTGAGCTCTCCCAGATCCTCATGGATTCCTCGCTTCAAGCAACCTTAGCTCAGGTCCTCACTACTGCCAAACCTTCACAACCCTCGACAGGGCCACCGGCTATGGAGGCTACCATGTTAATCTCTAAGGAATGGGAGAAGCGAGAGCAGGAGGCTTTGAAGCCATTTGAGGAGGAGGTCGATGAATACCACGAGCACCCTGAATATGAACATCGCACTATCGACAGGGTGGCCTATGACAAAGAAGGAACTAGTTCCTCAGAGAGTGGGGCCGAGGAGAACAATACGCGTGATAGGGTCATTCTGCAGACCTTCGATGATGACCTTGAGGAAGAAATGGCCCAACAACTGAAGGATACTAAGGAAAAGGCAGAAAGGTCACTCCTTGAAGAAGAAGGACAGCAACAGGAAAATAGTCCAGGAGAAGATATACCTAAGAGTGGGGCTCAAGCTGCCAAGGGCCTCGAAATCGAGCAGTTCAAGGAACATGTGCACAAGGTTGAACAAACTGAGGAAAAGAAAGGGGAGGAGATGGAAGAGAAAGAAAGTCCCATGCAGCAATTATCTACCAAGCCTCCTATCAAGCACCTTGTGTTCATCCAAGACTCTGATGAAGAAGAAGGAGATACTGCCAAGGGGGAAGAAAGGGCCTCAAAAGATAAGAAAATGGAGGCCTTGGCCGAGAAGGGCCAGGGTGATCATGAGTCACCTAAGGGAAAGTCTGTTGTGCTTGAATGGTTAGAGAAACAGCTCGAAACAAAAACCCCTATACTAAAAGACCCAAGGGTGAGACTAGAGGCTATCTTAGCCCGAACTCAGATTACAACAAAGAAGGAGAAGAAGCCTAAGGTTAGATCCAAAGTAACGATGGATGCTTCTAGGTCTCGAGCTGTACAAATAGCCACACCTGTGGTGGGCCAGGCTAGTGTGAGTTACAATATCTCCACCATTGATTTGGGGACCGCCACCAGAGAACAGAAGGTAGGGCATCTTGAGGAGTCAGTGGCCACGGTGGTCAACTTGATAAAGATGGACAAGATCTCAAAAGATGAGCTTAAAGCACAAGTGGCTGCTTTGACAGATTACATTCAGCAATGGTCTTTGGTGGATGACCTACCTACCACATCCATGGATCCACCCCAGCTACTATCCAAAGAACAAATTGATAAGATGGAAAAGAGGAAGAACTTGGAAAAGACTACAGGGAGCTGATTCCGACAGGTCCTATATGTCGGGAACATGGGAATTAGCCGAGCCATTCGGATAGCCAACAAGTTCTTGGATCTACAGCAATCTTTAGAAGGCATGAGGAAGCTCTGCACTGACTTCCCTACAACATATGACTCTACCTTTCCAAAGATTGAGTCTATCCTTCAGTTGCCAAAAGCCACATGGGAAAAGGAGCTTGCGTTTAACAAGGATGATCACTGGTTGATGGATGTGTGGCGGTGGGACTTTGATAACCGGAAGGAAAGGTTGGAACAAATAATGAACAAAGTAGATCTGGATATTGAATGGATCAAAGAAATCAGAGCGGAATGTTCCTGGTACCTCAAGCTAATGAAGGAGTACGACATGCCCGCAGTATAGATGGATCCGGAGAAGGTAAAACCTTACTTCTAGAAGAAGATGGAGGACGGGATGTCTAGTGAAATGATGGTAGAGTTCATGAGTTTTGCTACCCATGCCTTCGATCAATTAGAACTGTTCAGGGATCAAGGTACAAAAAATGATGAGGACTGGAAGAAGTTAGAAGATAATGCGAAGGAGTGGAGCTACCAAGTGTTGTGGTATGAGATCATTGAGGTGGACAAGCTCCATTCGGTCATCCTGAAGTTCATAGAATATACAGCATCGAAGAGGCAGGAGGATAGCCCTGTTGATGATAAAGAACTCCCCAAAGAGTAGCTATAGTAAAACAACAATCAGCAAAAAGACAAAATGCTACAGTGTCATCACTAGAGGACAAAACAAGGAAGGGGGACAAAAGGTAGTTTTAAAATTGTAAAATATTGAGGGTTGGTGAAACCCTATTTTGTAATGAATCTTGGCCACACAATGAGAATTAATCTTGGCCATTCATTTGACTTTTGGGGCACTATAAATAGGGCTCTCCTCTCATTTTCTAAGAGAGTTGAGTTGTTCTAAAGACATTCTACAAAAATTTATAATGAAAATACATTGACTTGGTGCATTTTATGAGTTCTCACATGTTACTTGATTCAACCTCCATTGTTAGATGCTTTAATTAGATTTGTACTGGTGTTCTAGTTAACTGTTTTCTTGCTTTGGTAGATTTTAGAAATGTTGTTTTGTGGTTATGAAAATTCCTGCTATGTAGATGACTTCTTAGTCCATAATTTTTGTTGTTTGCTGATGGTAGATAGCTGTGTAAATTTAGTCTGGACTTAAATTCAAATTTGCTCCACACTTTCATCTTTGTTCATGCATGCATATGGTGAATGAAAGAAGAAATATCCACAGCCCTTATAAGATAGCACAAATTCCATGAGACTGTGAGATTTCTGGTTAAGTGGAATATTGTTTCCAGGAAGTTGTCCATTGCAGGAACTCCATTATCACTGTTCATTCGTAGTTTCAGGTCTAGGAATCTTTTCTCTTCCCTGCCCTTTTTTCCTTTTTTTTTAATGAGTGACCTATGCCAAGGTTCATTGCACATTGTAAAGCTAGATCCAATGATAAAAATGGAGTTCAAGACTATTGTTTGAACCTATAGAAAACGCACAACAACTTCTCCATTTTAGGAACTCCATTTCAAGACCTAACTTCCCATGCTTTGTAACTCATCCGTAAGACCGCCTTATGATTCCAGCAAATCACATCAAACAACTAAGATATTCCAAGCACTGTCAAGACTTGACATTAGAGACCTTGGGATAGTGTTCTGCAATTTGATTGTGGAAGATTGTCTTTCAAGAGAGGTAGTGCACCTACGCACTGCCTGTGTTGAGAAGTGCATAAAAAACACATCAACAAAAAGGTGGAAAGGTAAAGGATGAATGTAAAGAGGATAATGGATATCAATGAAAGGATGGATGAAACTTTCCCCCAAGTGTAGAGTGCAAGAGGAATATGGAAGATAGGATATGGATAGGGATAAATGAATATGGAAGGTAATATATGTGCAATAGGGAGATGGAGGAAGGACTCAAGCATCAAGTTTCATGACTATATCCCTCGAATGTGTGCTCTAATAAACCATGGCAAGGAGGATTAGACTCATAAATTTTGGTAGATTAATGGTATGATGGAAGAAGCTAAGGACTTATGCAAAGGTTTGGATTAAAGGAGGATAATGGGGGATGAATGTTGGATAATGGATAGGAGGTTGGAAGGCTTGTTGATTGATAGATGGAAAGGATGGAAAGGATGGAAAGATCAACATCGACACACACCTTGAAGGGTGGTGGAGTGATGGAGGAAAAATGAATTTGGAAGGTGATAGGTTTTTAGATGGACGATAGGAGGAAGCTTTTGGATTAGAAAATTTGGATGCCAATTTAGATTTTATTACTTGTACGAGACTTTTAGGAATCCACATAGATTTTGACTTTGATTTTTGATTCATGGGCATTTGTGGCCTTTGAGATTCTTCTTTTTTCTTTATGGGCCTTTGTGGCCTTTGAAATTTTTCTTGTTTATTTATGTGCCAATTTTGCTGACTTGATAGGCCTTTGTGGCCTTTTGATTTTTCTTTTGACTTGATGGGCCTTTGTGGCCTTTTGGATTTTTCTTTTGACTTGATGGGCCTTTGTGGCCTTTTGGATTTTTATTTTGACTTGGGATCAAATTTTCTTTTATTTTTGCACGGCTCTTCAAGGAGACATGTTGATCCTTTGATACATGTGGATTTTGATATGGAAGCTTTTGAAATTTGGCACCCAAATTGCTTCCAAGAGCAATGGGATGGGTGGATGGAGATGAATGATATGGAGGTCTTATGGATGGGTTAATGTAGGTAGAATTTTGAGAGGGTATCAAGGATGTGTGCCTTTGTTGTTCTTCATGAATAGGAGATGAAGGGATGTAGGGCCCCAATATGGATGGAAGGGTTGATGGACAAGGGTTTGGATGATAAGGACCAAGGATAGACAGAAGATTTGATGAACTAGGATAAGGACCTAGGATAGATGGAAAGTTTGATGTACTAGGATAAGTAGGTTTATTTTGATGGAATCTAGGCTTAAGATGGATACCAATGTCTTGAGTGTGAGGTTTATAACCAAGGCCATGATAATATGGATTTTCTTGGATATAAAGGGGTTCTAGGATACCTTGTTCATGAAGACCTAATCCTTTGCCTTTGTAGTTCATACTTTGACATATTCGTTTGCCAACAGGATATATATTGTTTATGAAACAAGATGCAATTCCATCATGAGGTGGTTGTGATATGGAAGGAATAACAAGATCTTCGAGTAAACCACCTTGGATAAAATTGAGAGAACCCATTTGATAGGTAAGAGGTTCATGGATAGTTTGAATAGGGGTGATAGACTCTTGTGGAGGATTGTGGTCATGAGGAGAATTAGGATGTGTGATAGGATCTTGACATGGGGATAAGGGGGTACTTTGATCTTGACTTGGAAAAGGATCAAGAGGTGTAGGAGATAGAGTAGCTTGCTCTTTATTAGGTATGGAATCATCACGAAGTGGTATGAAAGGCATGTCTTGATCATGAGAAGGATGAACATCATCATCGAATGAAAGGGTATCCTTGAATGGAGGTATATCTTGATCTTGATGAGGAAGGGAATCCTAATATTTTGTGGAAAGCCTATCTTGATCATTGGATATGATGGAATCATGAGATGGTATGGATTCATTAGATGAGGTGGAAGGATACTTTTCTCTTGAGATGGAAGAGAATCATCTTGAATGAAACAAAAAGAGATAAGGGGATCATCGTGAGGTTCTTGAGAGATGGGATCTTGGTCAAAGATTGGAAGGGGTTGTGGAATTTTGGTATCATTGAATGGAGTGGAAAGAATGCTTTGATCTTGATGTGCAAGGGATTCTATGCTAGCATGCTTTGGACTAAGAGTTTGACATGAATCATTGGATGTAGATGGCATGATAGGAGAGGATGGTTGAATAGATTCATTAACTTGGGTGAAAGACTCATGAGGTTTATTTTGACTTATGGGGGATGAAGATAGATGCATGACATGGTAGGATTGCTCAAGATTTTTTTTTTTTGAGGACATAGATTTAGGTTTCTTATTTAGCCTTTGTAGAAAATCATGGCTATTGAACTTGGATGATGTAGTTTTGGGTAAGGATAAAGGCTTATGAGATGATTGCATCACTTCATTCAAATGTTGGGATTAAAGTTGTTTTTCAAGCTCTTTCAAATGATGGTCAAGATATTCAATCCTTTGGTTTCGTTCATAGGTCGAGGTTGAATATGGAGGATACCAGTTAGACATGTTTGGTTGATGGTTTTGGAAATGTTTTGAGGTGTTGCAAGTTACTAGGTGTGATGTTTGTTTGAGGTCAATTGTTTGTATTCAGATTTGTGAATGTGGTGAATACTGTTTGAAAACTAGAAAACACTTGACAAGCACAATGTTTTGGTGTATGCAAACGCACATGAGACAAGCACAATCCTAATAGGCCAATAGGCCAAGGGTTTGTATACTTGATATAGCCCACCGATATACCCCAGATTGGTGCTAAACACCTTTCCTTCTCGAGAGCGGATAGCTTAGAAGTTTGGTGGCATTGGCTCCCCTCCACAGCTCATTAACGTCATTCAAGCACACCAACTTTGAATTCTGGGAAGTGACTTCCCAAGAACTACTATCTCTACTCAAGGGAATCAGTAGTGAGTGTCTTTGGGCATGATACTAAACCCTGCACTATACCAAGCAACAACTGAAGAATGGTTGCCTCTAAAAAAAAGGTGTTGAAGTATGCATTCCATTCGTGGGGATGATCCATGCGGCGAGAGTCCCCTTTTGGATCCATGGTGGGACATGCAGTGATTCTTGGGCCCCAAGAATCCACTTTCTATATATTTAAAAAGTCTTCTCGAGTGTGGTGTCCTCAGCCTCACAGGGGTACTTTTTGCACCCACCCGGTTTCCTAGTTCTAGAGTCAATAACCATTTCTCTTGCACCCAGGACCCCAAGCGCAAGGGGAGAGGATACTTTGATTATTAAATTAGGGTGACACATAAAATAGATGGGTCTGGTTTCTGATCACCAAGTTTTGCACAAGGTGAGAGCATACTCCCTACCATCTCAAGCACAACAAACAATGTTCATTGACCCCCTAGTTAAGCCTATGTGGAAGAAGACAATTGTTTATTTTTAATGCACCAATTGAAGTGTTTTATAATCTAAAAGACAATTGGTTTCAAAATCATGTCTTCGACAAATGTCCTGCATCGAAATCTCATTAGTAGTTTCATGCCTCCTTTCTTTGACAAGCGTATGTTTTGATTTTCAATTCTTTGCCAAATGAACCTAGCAAAAGAAACCAAATTAACAAAATTAGTCACAAAACCAAAACTTAACCAAAATGAAAACTAACATAAATTTGAAGAAAATTAATCTAGGAAAAAAAGCTAATCTAGGATGAAAAGCTAATTTAAAATTAAAAGTTAATCTAAATTCAAAATCTAAAGTTAGAGATTAAAAACTAATCTAGATTCAAAGTTAATGCAAATTTAAAACTTAAAAAAAAGTTATTCTAATTAATCCGAATTAAAAGCTATTCTAAATTAAAATTAATCTAAAACTAAAAGCCAATATTAAAAATTACTCTAGATTAGAACTAATCTAAAGTTAAAAACTAATCTAAGAATTAAAAACTAACTTAAATCTAAATCTCTAATCTAAATTCTAAATTAACTCTAAACTAAGAATCTAATTTAGAAAGTCAAAATCTAAAAAATAAAAAATAAACTAAGAATCCAAGTAAAATCTAAATTAATGATTTTTCATGATTTAAAAATCTAAGCTAAATTAAAAAGCTAAACAAAATAAAAATTAAATTTAAAAGCTACATTAAGAAAGAAAGAAAAACTGTAAAAAGCAAAATCTAATCTAAATTAAATTAGTAACTAAAATCTAAACTAAATTAAAAAAAAAATCTAACTAAATAAGAGATTAGAGACTGAATTAAATCTAAATTAAAAGGCTAAGAATCTAAATTAAATAGTAAATCTAAAAATTAAAAATCTAAATTAAATTAAAAACTAAAACTCTAAACTAAATTAAAAATTAGTCTAAGTTAATTAAAACTAATCTAAATTAATCTAAGCCTTAAAATTAATCTAGTTCTAAAAATTAATCTAAATTAAAAAATTAATCTAAACTAGATTAAATTAAATTAAATCTGAAATAAATCTATATTAAATCTACATTCTAAAATAAAACTAAATTTAAAAAGATCAAAATTAAAAAAAATCAAAATCTAATTTAGAAAAAGCTAAAAACAAAAGCTAAATCTAATTTAAAAATTAAAAGCTATCTCTACATTAAAAATTAAAAGCTAAAAACTAAAATCTAATTTAAAAGTTGAAAACTGAAAATCTAATTTAAATGTTAAAACTAAAAATTGAATCATGCAAGTGATACATTTTTAAATTATGCCAATGATTTTTTTTTTTTGTTTTTTTTTTGTTTCAATGTAACTTGCTGCAAACAAAATTGATATCATATTTTGCCTTTCAACTACAAAATGAGACAATGTATATCATATCAAATCTAGAGTTGTTGATCCTGCAAAATATATATCATATTCAGATGTGAAGAAATCGATATGTTGTAGATGTGAAGAAATCAATGCTCTGCAAAATGTAGATCATATAAAATGCAAAGAAATTGATGCAAAATGTAGATCATATCAAATTTGTCTTTCCATTTTTCTACAAATCAATGTGCATGCAAAATGTGAAAATATTCATCCAAGCGTTCACGTCAAGTTCACCAATTGTAGAGCCATAAAAATGTATGATTCTATGGAGTAAGAACCACCATTTCAGCCCACATCAATAGAGCTATTCTAATTAAAAGCAAAACTAGAAGTGCAAATCTAAACTACAGAAAAAAAAACAATGCTTTTAAAAGAAATCAATCTCCATTGTCTCCCTATCACCAAGATCTGTGTTTATGCATTTGCTCTCAGATTTTATGAGCACAAAATTCAATAAAGAGGCTATGGTGAATGAGAAATGCAAGCAAGATGCAAAGATGATATGAGTATGTAAATTTGTGAGAAAAATTTGTGAGAGACAAAATGAGAGGGAAATCCCATTTTAAATAGGAGTTCCTTGAGGATGGAGAGGGGTTGAAGATGAAATGTGGGATAAAAGATGAGAGAGAAGGAAATGCCATTATCCCACATTTTTGGGTTAAATGTTATGGATGAGAATGAAAGTCATAAAGAGTTATTAGATTAAAATGTACCTAAATGATTAAACATAAATAAAATGATTAAAGATGCTTTACTAAAATGCAATATTTCATGAATGATTTATGCAAATGATATGATTAATATGCAAGTTATGATAATTAGTTTATTATGAAATAATAATCAATGGTCCTATGATAATTGATTTATTAATGGAGATGAATATGAAACAATTATGGGTGATAATGATAATTGATTTAATATGGAAATGATTTTTATGAGTTATTATGCAAATGGATTATGAAAGATTATGATTTATTATGCAAACCGGTATGAATGATAGTGCAAATGGACATGAACGTTAATGCAACGGATATTGAACGAGCATGAGATGGTTCAATGATTTGATGAAATGCATGAATAGAAGAAAGTATTGAATGAATTGATTAAGTAAATAATAATATCTATTTAATCAATAGATGAATATCGTTACGATTGTAAGGAAAATTTTGAGTGTCTACACCAACAATGCTTGTTGTTGCACTTGTTGTTGGACTGCCAATTGGGCTACTTCTTGTTGCTCTTGATATTTCTTTATTGCTTGTTGATATGCTTGCAAGTGCGCTACTTGTCTTTGCGTTGCTTAATATTGGGAATTTGCTTTAGCTTGTGCTTGTGTTGTTTGTTGTTCTAATAGAAGTTGTGCTTGAGCATCCTTTTGTGCTTGCAATGCTTGCAATGTTTGTATGGCTTGTTGTTTTTGTTGCTGCAATAAAGCTTGGGCTTGTGTGGCCTGTTGCACTTGTAATGCAACTTGTGCAGCTTGGGCAGCTTGTGCGGATTGGGCAGCTTGGGTGGCTTGTGCAGCTTGGGTGGCTTGTTGAGCAGCTAATTGTACATCTTTTTGTTTTTGCACTTGTTGGAATCCCCTTTGAAAAGCAGCTTGCAATGCTGCATTGTATTGGCTTGATGTGGTGGAAGTTGGTGGTGGTGGATTTGGAATGGCGTTTGTGGTGAGCGATGATGTCATGTTGATGTTTTGAGTGATAGATGGTGGTGTTGATGTGGTTGGTCCTTGGGAGACCATGCTTTGCGATGTTAGGGGGGTGTTTGATGATGTTACAATTGCTTGTGTATTTTTCATCTGTTGTTACGACAAATTTTGAGCATTTGATATAAAGCTTTGATTGATATTTGGGATGTTGGTTTGGTTGATGGTTGGTAGGGGGGAAGCCCTAAACCAAGGAGTGGTGTGGATGATAATGGCAATGGTGGAAGAGGTGGAAATGTGAGGGGTGTGAGCTCTTGCGAGAATGTTGTGGTGTCGAATATGCCCCCTGGTCTAAACATATCTCCCTCCTCTTGCGAATTTGTGAGGTGAGAAGTTTGAGGTGTTGCGTGGAAAAATGATGATGATGGATCATAATGGAAAGTGAGAGGAAAATTCTTATGTAATGGGTTTTCGAGTATTTTTTGTTCCAAGATGGTATTTGCATCCAAGTTTTGATTATTAACAAGGGGGTGTGTTTGAATAGCATTGAGAAATGCATTTCCCTTATTAACATTGGGTTGGGTTGGAGCAAACGATGTCGTGATTTGTGGAATGTTTTTCATGATGTTTTGAGATGGGGGTGTGGATGAGATGGGAATGGTGGATGAGATTGGAGGAAATGATGTCTCCACTATGGTACTCACATCGAAATCTAAAGGTAACTTGGCCCCTTGTTTTGCTAGCTCAAGCATGTATAATGAAGGGTTAAGCCTCATCGTGATGTTGATGATTTTATGGTTCTCTTGATTTTGGAGCATTTTAGTTATTTCTTCATGAGACATTCCAAAGGTAAGACCCTCTCCTTGGTTTTCCTCTTGCGGATTTTGTGATGATGATATGGTCAAAGGATTGCTTGATTTGGCAGGATTCATTTCAATGTTTGTTTGGCTAAGATCACTTGAAGTGGGTGTTTCTTTGTTGGCTTCCATGCTCTTCTTGTATTGAGATCTAGTTTGAACCATAAAACAAAGATCAATTTTCGAGAATAGGAGAGATGAATCTCTTAGTTCTTTGGATTGATCTTTACTTTATGCCCAAAGTAGAAAATTTTAGGATATCTTGAGGATTGAAAGGTGATATGATGATGACGCAAGGGATGGATGATGCAGATGTTTTTGTCTTTTCATAAATCTTGAATAAGATGCTAGGCTTTTCGGACTTTCGGATATGTTTCATATTTTTTATTTTGATTTGATTTTGGATTTGGGATTTATCCTTGATTTTGATTTTGATTGATTTTTATTCTGAACAAAAAGACCCTAAGATGTTGGATGATGATCTAAGGGATATATTTGTTCAAAGGAGGATAATTTGAATATGTGGGGGAGAAGGATGCATCTACCCACACCTATTCAAAAAAAATGATAGCTTCACTAAGAATATGAAGAAGGATTCATCCACATATACTAAGCTAAACAAGATGATTTTGATAACTTTGACTAAGCATATGCAAAAGGATGCATCTACACATACCTAGCCAAAGGTGATTTTGATAAAGTTTTCAAGGATTTAGTCTCAATGATTTTGATTTTTCCAAAAAGCCTAGTATTTAGGATGATTTCAAGATTTTCCAAAAGGTGAAAGTGAGATGATTTTTGCTTTGATGTTTGAAGGATGGATGAAAAATATTTTGATTTGCTTTGATCCTAAGATGAACCTAAAAAAGATACTTTGTTTGCCTAGACCTAGGTATTGAAGAGCATACAATGCTTCTATAGACCTTTGTAACCAAGAAATGATTCCATTTGAACATACATTTTTGGATTTCCAACCAATGATTTTCACTTTGGGATTTGTACTTTTTGAGAATCGTAAGTCTTCAACACACATGAAAGTTCATTTTGCTTAGCTTTTCTTAATGGCTTTATTTTCCCAAAAACACTTTCTTTGATTGAGTTTTCAAGCTAAGATGTCCAATGTCTTAATTTCTTCAAACCCCACAAGATATGTTATGTGGAAATTCGATGAACTTAAGACAAGGGTTTCCATATTGTTTACTTAAGTAGAAAAATCAAGATGTAATCCAATGTTTAGAAACCTCTAAGGATGTAAATCCCAAGGGAAAGCAATAACATATGGATTGAGTCAATTGTATTTGTCGCCAAAAGGGTTTGAAGTTTAGATGATGATGTTAAGTGTTTGTTTACAAGATGTTTTCGATTAAGCAATGCATTTTGTGACCCAAGAATAAGTACAACCCTATGGATGTGTAGGACAATATTTGTTGGATTCCCACTTGGACAAGTCTAGCTATGCTTATCTTTTGTGAATGGTTAGATGCTTGACCCTACTGGCTCCCCTCCACGACACTCACTTATACGGGGCAGCCAAGCATCAACACCCATGAAACTCCCATGGCATGTTTTCCATTTCTACTAAAAGACCGTAAAAGTGTGGGGTGGCTTCAAAACAACCGTTCTTGCACCAACAAATAGATTAAAGGATTTTGGAAAATTCTAGCACATGGGTTTTAGTAAGGACTTTCTATTCGTGGAGATTGACCCACATGAAAAGAGTCCCCTTTCGAATCCATCTTGTCAGAATCAACTGTGTGATATTGGCGTTTACTCCAATACCTACATTTATATACCGCTGGAAATACTCTTGGCTTTAGAGTGTTACCGGTTGAGTCGTTCCCTTGGGTGAGTACTTTTTTCCCAAGGCAAGCCCTCTAGGATAAACAAAAGCAAATAAAGAATAGTATTCAACTTCGATCAATCTTTGTTGGCAACAAAGAGAGAGAATATATGCAATAATGCCCCCACTCACACTCGCACAAGATTTTGTTTAATTTTTAAACCCAAATTGAAGTGTGGAGGTGATTGCTTTATCTCAACCTAAAATCATGAAAAAGGCCTTTTGATTCTCAAGATCGCTATAAAGCGCGAGAGAAGTGCATACGTCCTTTTTCAATGAGGTTAGTTTAAGTAAGCCCTCATGAAAAAAAAGTTGCACTTGTTCTTTTTAAATCCACAAAGCAAAATATGAGTTCCTTTTAAGCACCAAAAGACAAGTGAGAGATACTTTGTTCAATTTTTTTAACCAAAGAAACAAAATCTAGTAAGTTGCATTCCTAATGTTCATTTTAGCCTTTGCAAGAAGAAATTGAAAAGATTCTTTTTAAACCCAAATGACATTAGTGTTCTAAGAAAGAAAAGATAACAATTTCTTGAAGAAGTGTTAAACAAACACTAAAGTGTTTAAAAACACTTTGATTTTGTAAGATATCCTTATCATGCTTCTCCTTTCTTCGTTTTCGATTCCCAACCTACAAGGGAGAAAAACCAATCAGATTCTCGAAAATTCAGAGATTAAAAAGCAGAACACAAAAGACAAATTAATCATGAATCAAAAAGCACATGCTAAAATTTCATTTCCACTTTTTACTCCCTCCCAGCGGCACAACTCGTGACTGCATCGCAGTTTTATTTCCAAGTGGTGCTCCTACAGCGCCGCTTACCAGTTAGCATCACTCTATGTCAGGACAGAGAGCTCAACTACGTCACAGTTTTTCCCAGCGTCACAGTTTGATTTTTTTGAAAATTCCTGTCAGTCAAATAGTCAAGCAACGGAGTTAAAAATTCAAATTTTTTAGGCACGAAGAGTCCAGCATCGCACTTTGAGTTTCTCGCACTGCTATATAGCGACGTTGAAGGGTCAGCGGCGCCAAAATAGTGACGCTGAGCTCTCAGCGTTGGAATTTTCCTGTGTATGAACAAAAACACAGAAATTTGTGAGAAAATGGATAAAAAATGATATCCAGCCATCCTTCTAGCGCCGAATGTGTGAACCCCAATCCTAATACCTGCAAAACAAAGAGAATGAACACATTAAGTTAGATATTGCAAGCATGAATAAGGATTCCCCATGAAATCCATTTTCAAACTTCAAATTAGGAAAGAAAACAATGAAGAACACAATAAAACAAGAAAATGTAGATTCAATCCTAATTAGAATAACAAACACATGATCTCATGGGGGAATTGGTGTCAATTTGATGTGAAAATTGGCCCTTTCCAAATTCCTAAGATGCAAGCTTGATATGTTGATGATGAGTGATCCACTTTGATGGTGAAGAATGAGAGCTCCAAGCCAAAATCTGCAAAAACCTAGCTAAGAGATCAGTGGTGATGGATGAAAATGGCTAAATATTATAGCGTAATAACTTTGCATAATTTGTGGATGATGAGATGACGATATGAGCACTTTATTTATAGAATTCCAAGATGGATGAATGTCCAAATTTGAGCAATGTGGGACTAACATTCATCCAATGGCATGATTCCACTTGTCAATCTATGAATGGATGGAGGATGTGCAAGATTTGAGGATTGTGCCAATAAATGCATATTTTTGAATTTCAAATTTGTTGAAATGACTTGCAAGAGGGAAGGGAAATTGTAATAAATTCCACTTGGCTCAAGACAAAGGACATGTAAGATGAAGTTATTGCTTTGTTGGATGTACATGTTGACTTGGAATTTTTGAATTCAAATTTGGAGAATATTCCAAAAGATGCCTTGTGAGGAAAATAGAGATTTAATAAATGAATTAAATCCATTTTCAAGTGAAACTTGCAAAATCTAGAGGATGGCACATGATAAGAGATTAAATTAATCAAGGGTTAATTAATTTAATAGGAGATTAGATGATGTGACCTATTTGACTCAAATTTATGGATTTATTTAAATCAAATAAGAGAGGAATATGATAAGAGACTAATTAAATAAAGATTTTTGATTTATTTAATTAAAAGAAATGGTGTTAGATTAAATCAAATAAAGTTTTAATTTATTTAATTTAATGGATATACTTTAGAGATTTAATCAAATAAAATTAATTATTTAATTAAATAGGGATAATTAGATCAGATGGATTGATTTAATTAACAAAAGAGGTGACTTAATTAGATAAAATAATTTATTTAATTAAGGGAAGGAAATTGATGAATTTAATCAGATAAGGGGATTTGATTAAATGATTAGATCGAGGGATGATTCAGGAAGAAACGATGTTAGTAGTCGGGATCAAGTGCACAATGTCAATCGGTATATTTTACATGTCTACAGTAGCAAATTTAACTTAATACATATATATCTAAACATACATACATATACATGTGTGAATATATATATACACCTTTATATATATACATATAAATATATCTATAGGTTTGAAGAATATAGAACTTATAAAACACATACATAAATATAATTTATTCATATGCATATCTATATATATATGTGTATATATATAGATATGTTTATAACCTTTTATATATAATATATTTGTATATTTATTAAATCAAAACTCACAAAATTCAAATGTGAATCGAATAGATTAGATATTTAATTATCAAAGAAAAGGCCGATATCCATCATACACAATGTGTGTGTGTGTAAAAGAGATACATAAGGTATATAGTTTACTAATAGTCATGGTGCCATGCAAAATGTTCAATCTTAACAGTGGCAGTCCAAGAGATCATAGGCATAGTTTACAAAACAAAACATGACATTTACAAGATATATTTTGATTGAAAAGGCAGAAGGTTTATACCTTGAAGCTAAACAACTAACAAAATAACCGATATAAGAGATAATGTATATCTGATAACTATCAGTTTGCATGGAGGTTGTTGTGCTAGTTAACTCGAATAAGACTAAGATTTCGCCCAACATGAATAAGATCTCATTGTAAGCACTCTATGGTGCGCACTTAATGAAAGATAAAGGAAGTGAGAACTGTCTTACATAGATTATATACTAGAAAAGAATTGAATCAAATAATACGTTAACAATCAGCGATAAAGGGGACGATGACCAACGTTAGTTTCAACAAGAATACAAGGTAAAGCATACCTGAGATTTAAAAGGTCTAACTAGCCATCCCAAAAGCTTATAGAATCCAAACAAACTCCACATCGTACCCTAGACAACAAGGCAACTAAAATGAGAGGGATGCACTGGATAAATTCAAGGAATGTACTAATTCCATGGTGTAACTTTAATTCTATCGAATGATGAGGAGAAGGGACGGTGGCCCTAATAGAAAACAACAGATTTAAGAATCAAATTTAAAGCCAACTTAACTAGACTTTGTGTTAAGGAAATCTTCTATTATTACAAATATTCAAGGCTTTACGTTTCCATAGGGTTTGAGAGACAAACCTAAATCTCAGGTAATACATATCATTTGATTGAATTGGTGAACTCATAGTGCTAAGTAAATGAAGGCCGAGTTAAAGGATATTATGTATGCCTTAAGTCTAATACAGATTAATCAAACAAGGCGGCGATAAAAGACACAGTCAGTTTTCAAGAAAATTTGAAACAGGGGTGACATCCTCCTATCAGAATTTTTTTTTCAGCCTTTAAGAGCTTCTATGGGTGACCATACAAAAAATAATCCTATTGAACTCCAATGCTAGGATTCAATGGTAAGAATTCGAACTCAGAAAGAAGAGATAATTACGCCTATCCAAAATACTGATTTTCCAAGTTTAGCCGACTTCAAACTATATATGAGAATTAAAAACAAAATAAGTGATCAAGATTTGGGAAACATCCTACATGGTATCCATGGGACACCTCAACAGGATTTCGTTCAGAGTATGGTTTAATGACCTTAATAAACCAATCAAGAAACTATAGGACTAGTGAAAGGAAACAACAGGGTATTCCCATAATCACGGTATAAGAAATTAGAAACATTTGTTTGTTTTCAAAAGAAAGAATTTACAAAATAGAGGCTCTTGGGTTAATTGATGAAAAACAATATCTCTAGTTAAATATGAAGCAATTTCAAGAAAAGTTGATTTGTTTTAGGTATTGCATACACTCCTTGTTTTCGTTCCAACTCAATAATTGCAGACAAGATGGTTTCATAGCATTCAAGACTAAACATTTATTTAAAGTCATAGGAAGAGATTTCTATAGAAAAGAACCTGGAATAACCAAGTAGTTGAGCTGAAATAAAGATGCCAGTTGAATTCCAGATCCAGGTCAATTTTCCAACTCTTCAATCATAGCTTCTAGCTCTACATAGTCCAACACCTCTACAAGAACTCCAAAATCTTCAAGAACCAAGCTTATTAGACTCACAAGAAAAGTTTTCTTTTTTAGAATCAGAGAGGAAACTTCACAACAAGAATACCCAAACCGTTTTGCATCCGAGAAAACAAAGCCAATTCCCTTTGTGGAGTTAACTCCCCTTCCTTTTTAATTATTCCTCCACTACTTAAGTTACCTTCATTCCCATGAGCTCCTTCCATTTGAAAATTTTCATTTATTTATCTTTCCTTTAAAATTGCCTTCCACTTACTCATTTTACTTAATTTTATTTCCTCTTTACAATTTTGACCTCTTCATACAATTTACACAAATTAACCTCTAATTAATTTATTTATTATTTTAAATTACATATAGAGTTTGTTTATGCAAACATAATAATATATATACATTTATATTTATATTTATATATATATTTATATATATGTATGTATGTATGTATATATATTATTTAAACATCCTATTTTGAACAAAAAGTCTTAATTTAATAAAATTAAATACCATATTTGTTTTTTGATTTTATTCTTTTAATTTTAATTAGACTTTCATTTTCATTAACCAAGTCTTCAATTTTAACAATCTAAATATAATGAAATAACCAAACAAAGCACAAGTCACAAACATGACTCCATGATCAGTCAAATAATTATCAACCGAAAGCATGATGAAGGTAAAATGACCACACGAAGACGAAACAATACCAACAGACCTCACAGACAAAACGGAACATCAGGGATTCATCCTTGACGAGGATGATGGCTCGAAGTGGGGAACCTAGTGTTACCTCTGAAACAACAACTCCATTGGGCTCTGGCATGCTCAAACCTAATAATCAAGTGGAGTCGATGCCCTGTACCTACAGTCTATAGAAAAAAATAGGGTCGAACATGTGCATAAAGAAATAATCAATCACATCGTGATGGGAAAATCACAGTCATAGGGTGCTTGCAAGCGAGTGATGTGACACTATTCCCCAACACCAACACGTATCAACTAGTATCAAAACATGATAATGCATACATCTAACAACAATCAAATAATCTGTTAAACATGATATAAATAAGAAGCATCAAATACCACAAGATCATCAATAACATCAAACAATCACCATATCTAATCATCATAGTATCACAATATCTGAGTACCATCCAACAAAGTCATAGTGTCCAGCAAATAGTAACATAAAGTCTAGCAAACAACATCATAAATTCTAGATGCAATCCAAATAGCTGTCCAAACAAAACCAAACTGAGGGGGCATCACAGTTGAATTTTCCTAATCTAAGTTTCTTAGTTAATTTCTTATTTTACGTAATTATAAAATTAAAAAATACAAATAGTTATGTGAGATAACCAATCATGATTATCCTTTAATTTGATTAATCATATTCAAGATGATGTTATAGGACCAACATCATTATTTCTAAGATTAACTTAGAATTGTGTCAATAAATGCTTCTTCCCTTATAATTTTACAAGTGAAGATTAAGAATACAAGGCAATATCACATATGATTCAAAGTAGAGATTTAATAAGACTATCTCCATGAAAGGAGATTATTTAAGAAATTATTAGAAGATACTGATCTAATCTAGTAGACATCTATGATATTGGATTTGTGGTTCTAATAAATTTTTACATAGAATAAATTTTAATTCTTTTAAAATAGAGATATCAACAAAATCCATGCCCACATTTTCAACAATAATTTAGATTTTCACATATATAATAAAATAATTTTATGAAGATATATAAGTTAACATATATATCTTAATATTTTTTTATTAATTATATATTTCATATACAAAATATTCATAAAGATTAACAAGTTTAATAAATCTAATTTGTTAAATTCTTAATTTTAAAAAATATATATTTGGTAAGTTTTAAAACAATAGTAAACTATTTATAATTTATTTATTTCTTTATTTATCATTAAACATAAGATAATGAATAAAAAATTGCACATTATTTTTTTAAAAATAAAACTGGGAAGCCATTATAAAGATAATTTATATTGATATTTAGTAAAAAGATACAAAGTTGGAGCAAGTAGAGTAAACTCAAAAAGCTTGCTCAACGAGACAACATTTATACAAGTTTGTAACAAGTGGAGTAATAATAAAAATGCATGCTCAACATTAACAAAACTCATATTAGAGAATAGACTAAACAAAATTCTCCATGTTTGTACATTTTTTATGCATGCAACCTAGCAACAAAATTCTTGACCACAAGAGCAGAGAATTACAACTTTATTAAGTGTCACTTTCAGAGGATGAGGCTAGGTTAGTAGGAGGAGGAAAGTAAGGAACACATTGAGCCTCCCAGTTTGGGTCTCAATTCATTAAGGTGAGCCAAAAACCCTGATAAACTGTCAACTACCAAATCATGAACCATAACACACAATAGAGAAGCAAGAGAAAAAATTGCACATTATTATAAAAAATGAACATATAGATATACTAGCAATGGCACCTTGGTGTGCAATGGGTACACCAAAAGGTGTGGAAGGTCAATTAGAAAAAAAAATGATTTATTTTCTTTTGCATACATTTCTATAATACATGTAGGTCATTTAGAAAATGATTTTTTTTATAATAATAATAATAATATATTTTTGTATTATATAGTAATATAATAATATTTTTATATTATATTATATTATATTGATATTTATTATATTCTTATATATTATATTATATTTTGTTTATATTATTATATTGTATTATATCGTAGGACTAATTGAATCCTATTAGCAATATTAATTAAAAATTTCATCATATTGAACATCTAAATTCTCAAATCTGTACAATGCATGAGTGTTTCTTGTAGATGTAGAAACTAAATTTACACACTCCTTTAGTAAATAAAGTCAGTCTAATAATTAAAAGATCAATAAATTAAGATATTATCATTAAATTTGGGGCAATTTATTGAATCCCTGTTATGTTAAAATCGAGATTGTATGAAATGAATAAAAAGTAATATCTACTTATAACCATGCAAATAATAATAAAATTAATAGCTTCAAGTATCAATGTTATCAGTTGCATTGATCATACTATTACTATGGCTGGTAGTGGTACTAACATTATTCCGCAAAAATGTAGCAACCTAACTTATATATATGAACATTTACATAAATAGAAAACTTGTCAATATTACGCTAAAATAAATGACATTAACCTCGATATTGGCATTTAAAGTTAATGGTAATATTGTCACGACATATTTTACTTGCACATTAGTTTGACTATGCTTATAAGCGATGCAATTATAATGTTTAAGAGTGAGAGTTGTTAAAGTCTAATATATTAATCCAGAAATAATGGCAATTCACATGTTTTACTTTGGTAGATGAGGCCTTTTAACTCCTCCAACCTCACACCACTAAATATTTTGTAAAAATAAATTATGCATTGCAAATTTAAAGCTTTCGAACTTATTTACTTACTTTCCTCGACCCATACATACCCTTTCACCAATTAATTCATGGATATTAATTTTTTTTTCACCCACTTGAATACACCAACATCTCCAGCTCCAAGTGGCTACTGCAGATTTAATCTAAAGCTTCCCTAATCTTCATGCAAGATCATCAAACCACAACCCTAAATCTTTGTCTAAAGCATTAACATTTCTTACCTATGCAAGAAGAAAGGGGAAGCAACATCTAAAATTCATGGCAGAAGATAGTTTTAAGTTTTAGTTTGCAGAATGATCCACTCCTTTATCTGCCCTCTCCTCCTTAACAGACTCTTCCTACTTCAGCAAAATAGGGCTTCCTTCCTCGCTTGTGGTCATTTTTTAAATCTGTATTGTTGTTTATTTTGGGGATTCAAACTTGAGAATGAAAGTTTACAATATTAGTATTTTGGGGCAGTTGCAAGTTATGATGATGACATCATATAATGTACATAAACATTAAATAAAGTGTCAATGAATATTGTGGTGTGCTTTAAACAATGCATCAGGGGACTCTCGCCGCATGGATCATCCCTTATGAATGGAATTCCCGTACTAAACACCTTTTGTTTTAGAGGCCAACCATTCTTCAGTTGTTGCTTGGTATAGTGCAGGGTTTAGTATCATGCCCAAAGACACTCACTACTGATTCCCTTGACTAGAGATAGTAGTTCTTGGGAAGTCACTGCCCGAGAATTCGAAGTTGGTATGCTTGAATGATGTTAATGAGCCGTGGAGGGGAGCCAATGCCACCAAACTTCTAAGCTATCCGCTCTCGAGAAGGAAAGGTGTTTAGCACCAATCCGGGGTATATCGGTGGGCTATATCAAGTATATCTTTTATATGTGGTCATTCCCATAAGAGCATTAAGTAATATGGTAATTATATAGTTATTAATGTGGATAAACATTCTATAATGACATCAAAGAGTCTCAATGATATTATATGTAAAAATCAAAACATAACTAACATATATTTAAATAGCCTACAACTATAATTCTTAAATAAAAATAAAAAATAACTAGCATACATATATTAAATATTAATATATATATATATATATAAAATGTCGAGAGTTATCCTTCTTGAGGAACCTTTTTTTTTTATGAATAGGCACTAATCCATATTAATTATAAAGATTCAAATACATATTCACAAAAAAAGTGGGTGGTTAAGAAGGCACACCCCGAGAATCAAATGGGCAGTGCCTAGAAAACCAAAAAACTTACATGGGCCTAGCCTAGAAGTATTTGCTAGAGTCTAGCCAATTAGAGCCACTAGGAGTATTATTAGAGGGCCACCTAGAACTGCCACCGCTGCTCCCCACCGCTCATCCAAAGGGCCACCCCTGGCTAGCTCGCGAAGGAGGAAAACAAGACCGCCAAGGAGGGCAGTAACCACGTCGAAGAGGAGGCTGAGAGCGGGGGCGAGCAAAGCCACTCTGTTGTCGGCCCCGAGAGGGTGACCGGCCACTAGAGGAAGTGAGCGAAGCGAGCACTCGAGCCACAGTACATAGGGGCATTGCCCCAATGATCCAAAAGCACCTGAAGGTGAGCCACCTCAAGTGCAACCTTGTTAGCTTGAACTTGAATCTGCAATAGCACATTAGAGAAAATAATAGCTTTAGAATACAAAGAAACATTTTTATTCATTTGGGTGTTAGCAAATATGCAAGAATTTTTATCTTTCCAGATATTGAAGAGGATTTATACCCTGAAAGTGTGCCAAAGTTGGGTATATTTAGCAAGAAATTTGGGTGAATCTCCCAGCATAACCATATGCTAGGAGAAGGGCTTCATTTTGAAAGGCCAAAAGAAGACATGAATCCAATTCCAAAATTGTTGAGCTTTGGTACAAAACTAGAAGAGATGCTTAAAAGACCTAGCTTGCCCACAAAAAGGGCACCGAGGGTCTTAGACCCCCAAGTGAACAAGCAGAGACCCCATAAGAAAGCCTTGGAAAAGAATACACCAAGCAAAGTGGGCAAGCTTCAGCTCAACACTTGTAGACCAAGTGGCGAAGAATATTTTTCATCAGACTATCTTTAATTAAATTTCATAATGTGAAACTTAATTAAAAGTTTTTTTATTATAAATTCACTTACAATAAAATAATTTTTTCTTTAACACATTCCAATAATATTTTTTATGTTTAATAAAAAAATAGTAGTTGTTTACTCTTGATTAATAGTTACCTTAAAGCATGTTTACATCCTCTTTAACATTTATTTAAAAATAATATATATGATTTCATTATGTTTTTCATCATTGTTTATTTCAATTCCCATATATAAGGTTACACACTAAAATTAAGTGGAATTCCTCCCCAAACTTACTTGTACGTAATGTTTTTGTTAAAGGTAGCTTTGTAAGTATTTGATTTTAAGTTTTATAAAGATTAACTTCAAATCATACAAACTTATATATAGAAAAACATAACATCAACATCAACCATTTGTATTAAATTAGAACACACATACTTTCAATTTGTTAACCAAAAATAATATAACATACTTTTTTCTTTAACACATTCTAATAAATAATAAAGCTTATGTTTAATAAATAATTTAAAAAATAACATAATTTATCTAGTTTATCATTTTCAAATTAAAAAAATAATATTTAATAAAATAATTTAACAATTACTATGATAAGGTGATTAAAAAACCTTACCCCTTCAGATATGAAATCATGTGGTGCCTTCACCTAGACTTTAAATATCTAATTGAGGAATATTGAAACCTACCTTGTGATGGCACCCTGATGTTCAGGTTAATGCAGAAGTTAAAAAGAATTAAGGAAAAAGTTAAAGGATGGGACAAATACACTTTTGGGAACATCTTTACTACTAAGAGGGATCTGAATTGAAAATTAAGGAAGTCCAAGATCAAATGGAGGAAAGAAATTGTAATGATGAGATCTACATAATAGAAAGGGAGCTTAGAGCCCAATGGAACAAAATAAGTAAGGAGGAAATCTTTTGGAAATAGAAATCAAGGATTTAGTGGCTTAAGGAAGGAGATAGGAATACTAAGTTTTTCCACCAATCTACTATGAAGCATAGAGGAAGAAACATGATCAGATCTCTTACCACCTCTAATGGCACCAAACTTGAAAGGGAAGAAGAAATAGCAAATGAGGTCGTCTCCTTTTCAAAATACCCGGAGCCTTCAAGGGTCAACAACCTAGATTTGGGGGAGTTCCTACAGGTTATACCTAATGTTATCACGAAGGAAGACCTGAAAGAATTAACTAAGTGTGTCACTATGAAAGAGGTGAAGGAGGATGTTTTCTCTTTTGGAGATTTCAAAGCTCCTAGACCTGATGGATTCCCTCCCATTTTCTTCCAAGTCTACTGGGATATTGTGTCTACGGACCTCTTAACTGTTGTTAAAGACATTTTTAGATCGGGTAGACTCTTGAATCAAATGAATACCACCTTTTTGGCCCTTGTCCCTAAGTCTAATGAAGTTGCTTCAATGAATTATTATAGACCAATAAGTCTCTGCAACACAGCTTATAAGATTTGCTCCAAAATCATTGTCAACAAGTTGAAGCTAATCTTAGGGAAACTGATTGCTATTAATCAAAAAGGTTTTGTTCAGGGAAGAAAAATTTTAGATGTAGCAATCTACAATCATGAGATCCTGCACTCTATGGATTACAATAAAAATCCAAGTATGGTATTGAAATTAGACATCTCCAAAGCTTATGATAGGGTTTCTTGGAATTTTTTATTTGTTGTTTTGGAAAAATTTGGCTTCACTGGTAAATTCCTCAATTTGACAAAAGCATGTGTCACTACCCCGAATTACTCAATCCTAGTTAATGGTATTTCCCATGGTTTTTTATCACCTGGTAGAGGGCTAAGGTAGGGAGATCCCTTATCTCCCTACCTCTTTTTCATTGTGGCAGAGGCTCTTGCCCGCAACATATAGAAACAACTTAATAATAAATCTTTGAATGGTTAAATTTTTGTTGCTTCTTTATCCTCAGCCTCACATCAACAATTTTTTGATGATACCATTCTAATGGGGGAGGTTCAGTGGTTGAAGAAAAACAATGGAAAACTATTCTGGAAAAATATGTTGAAATGTCAAGACAGTGTATAAATTATCAAAAAAGCAAAATTTATTTTTTAAATACTAGCCTGCTTGTGAAAGATAAAGTGATAAGGATTTTGGGGTGTCAGGAAGCGGAATTACCTGCTACTTACCTTGGACTACCTCTTTTCTCTCGAAAACCGAACAAAAACTACTGGAACTATATTGTGGATAAAGTCTAGAAAAAATTGGCTGGTTGGAAAGGAAAATTATTGAGCTTGGAAGGTAAAATTTAGATTTTAAAGGCTTCTCTTCAGAATATTCCAACCTATTATCTTTCAATGTTTAATATACCGGCATATATTGCTGAGAGAATTGAAAATATTCAAAGAATATTTTTATGGTCAGGAGTGGAGGAAAGGAAAAGAATGGCTCTCATCAAATGGGAGAAGGTGTGTGCCTCAAAGAAAGGAAGGTTAGGAATCAGAAGATTAAAATTGTTTAATAAGGCTTTGGTGGCGAAAATGGGTTGATTTCTCTTGGAAAATGAAAAATATTGGGCTACAATCCTAAGGGAAAAGTATCTTAAAAATAAGGACACTAGTTGTTTTCTAAGGAAGAAGGAGCTTCCACATGGGTTTGTGTTTTGGAATAATCTCCTTAAAACTAAAGGAGTTATGATTAGAGGTGCAAAAATGAGGATTGGTAATGGGCTAAACACTTATTTTTGGGATGACCCCTAGTTTGTGCACTAGCCCCACTGTCAGCCTTTGGAGATCTCCAACAAATTAGAATAAGACAGAAAAGAGAAATTGGAAAAAAAGTTTCTAATTATCTAGTGTGGGAAGGATTGCGACCTAGGTGGAAAAGCTTCAAAGACTACCTAAATAATGTTGTTCTTAGGGGAAGCAAACAACAGAATTGGGATGTTGCTATTGAATTTCTTATGAAACAAATTGGAAATCCTAACCTATTTTCAAGAAACAGAAAGGATGAATGGATCTGGACAAAAAATGCTAATGATAGGTTCTCGGATAAATTTTCCTATTACTCAATGATGCAGCAAACTATGGTTTTAGGTTCTTTTGACTGGCTTACGGTTTGAAAGAAGAATCTAATCCCAAAAATTAACTACTTTTGGTGAACGATTATACATGGTAAGATCCTCACTATAAAAAACCTAAAGAAAAGAGGAATTGGTATCTTATCAATAGATGCAGCCTTTGTAATGAAGAAGAGGAAACTATCATGCATCTATTTTTTCAATGTTATTATCTCCAAGAAGTTTGGGGTTTTTTCTTAATGCTCTGAAGGTGGAGTGGGTTTTTCCTACCAATGTCCAAATGTTTGTGGAAGGATGGAACTTCTGCCCTTATTCCCATAATATAATTAGTGATCTGTGGGGAAAAATTCCCCCTGTTTTTGGCTTGGGGATTGTGGAAAGAGAAATAATAGAGTGTTTAGAGGTACTACTAGAACTAGTAAGGAGCTATGTTTAATTGCTAAAAGAAAAATTTAGGAAAATGTGGAAAGATGCAAGTACAAGCAAGCTAATAAATAGCCAACACAACAAAAGCTAAGTATAAAGCAGCAATGGGAGCTTTCCCATGACTTAAATAATGTTAACTGGCTAAAACAACTTATAAGAAGGAGCACTATCTGGATCCCCCTAGATCCAGGATAGGTGAAATGCAACTTTGATGGTTGCTTGAAGGGGAATCCTAGACGAGTTGCTGCTGGTGAAGTAATAAGGCATGATAAAGGTGCCTATCTAACTAGATACAACAAAGGCTTAGGAACAACAATGAAAAACTTCGCTGAGGCTTTTGTTGTTTGGATAGGAGTTAGGCTTCTCAGGGAGGGGGGATACAACAAGGTAATTATAGAAGGAGACTCAAAGATGATAATAGATTATCTCAACGATATGGAAAATATTCCTTGGGAAATTAGAGATCCGTTGGAAGATTGTAAAGGTATATTGCAAGACATTCAATGTGTTAAAATTTGCCACTCATTAAGGGAAGGAAATAAGGCGATGATGCAATGGCCAACCTTGGTGTAAATCAAGAAACTTTAATAAATTGGGACATCCCTAATTTTCCTAATCAAATTAAAGAAGTCCTAGCAGCGGACAGACATGAAGAAAAATACTCAAGTAAAGGATTATGAGGAAAGGTTTTTTAATAATTAATAAGAGTGGTGGGATGAGAAGGTTTATGAGGATGTGGACCGGGCCGTGGATGCAAGCTGGCAAGATGATTGGATGGTGTTGGAGGCACGTTGTAAAAGGATTGCCAAATCCCAATGAAAGGAAATGCCATCGAGGGAAAGGACAACCAAACGGAAAGTTTTTGTACCGTGACATAAAAAATTTAAATTGAGAAATAAATCACATGAGGTATAATCTGAAGTCTGATCTTCGATGTGACAGATGGAGGTGTGTCGATAACAATAATAAAAGATGAAATAAAATAAGTGTTATCATTGCTAGAAAGGGAGGTGGAGCAGTCGCAAGCAATAATAATTATAGGTGAAAAGGTGGTAATCAAGGAGTGAGCTCTTTTATGAATTATAGAAAAAACCCTAAGGCGACTGCATTTCAAATGAATAGTCACAAAGTTACCATTAGAACTGAGAGTGTGGATTTACCTATTGCGAGTGTTGAGGATGTCGAAGGTAATAGAAGTGATTTCCTTGTCGTTCCCAAAATTTTCCATAGCTTAGATAGCAATATGGGAGGCCCAAGGAAGCGTACCAAACCTCTCAAATATGACTCACTTCACAACAATGAGGAGCTCTGGGGTCTTTTTGAGCAAGCGGGTTTCACTTCATATTTTGCAACAATGGAGGGATACAACGAAAAACTCAGCTACAAGTTTGCAAACACATGGAGAGATGGTGAAGTTAACCTAGGCGGGCTCTAGTTTAAGATGGATACGAAGTTGATTGCGAAAGCGATGAGCTTGGCTTATGAAGGAATAAAGGTTGCAAAGGTTAGTAATGGTAAGTATCATGACTATTTTGAGAAGTTTTTTGAAGGAAAAGAAAAACCTAAAAGATTTCAGAATGGGTAAGTTCTAGGGTTAAGTTGTCACCTCCATACATCATAATGTTTGTTTTATTGTAATGAAATATTTTACTCTTTAAGGGCACTACGATTCTATCCATGGATACCACTTTCCCATCCTCAACCACATTAGGCATCAAGAAACAATCAATTTTTGCTTTCTTTTTGTTTTCCTCTCTAAGCCAAAGTATTACTCATGGAGCCAATCCACCATTACATCAAGGCCTCATAAGAGCCATATGCAAATTCATGCTTTCTAGGACCCCTCAAAAAAATATTGTTCTAAAGATGATTCAAGACCCAAAACCCCAAAGCTCGGTGAAAATTGAGCTTCTTGAAGGTCCCATCCCCACCCCATGCCTAAAAAATCCAGCAAGAAATCCCAAAGCCCTGAGAAATGCGGTAAGAAATCCCAAAGCCCTGATACTGCTATCTTGGAGGATTTTCTTATGGCTACGCTTGAGAAAAGAAAGGATATTTTGATGGAGATGGGGACCAAAAAGAGGAGGAAATTGATTATGCATGAACTTGGGGAAGAGGTGGACACAATTACTATTCTCAATGACAATGAGATGGAACAATTAAACCTTGGAGGAAGGAGATCAAAAAGACTGGCTATTGTGGCATCGAAGGGACAGGTAAGTAAGAAAATTTCACAAAGCCCTAAGGAGAAAAGTACTCAAAGTCTGCTTGAGAGTGTTGAAAAGAAAGATGAAGAGGAGAATGACTCCTCAACTAAAGAGATTCCTAATAGTCTGGGTGCAGAATTGGCAGAGAAGGAGGAATCGGATGCGGAAAGTGAGGATGGCAATGGTGATGAAGAAGAGGAGGAGTCACGGCATGAGATGGCTCGAGAGGAGGAGGAAGGAAATGTTATGGAAAATAAAGAGAGGGACAAAAATACTAGCAAAGAGGAAGACAAGGTTGAGGATGATGAGAATGTGAGGATTAAAAGACTGGAGGAGAGGATGCAAATCCTGGAAAAAAGGATACATGAGAAGGTGGAGGACAACAAACTTCAAGCCTTTGAAAATATGGTGAAGAGTATAATCAAGGAAAGATTGCGGGTTATGGAGAAAGATATACAAGAACAAGGAAATGAAAACAGATTCCAAACCCTAGAAAAAGTAGTAAAGAATGTGTGTTTGGTGGTTGATGT
The DNA here is from genome assembly GCA_007258455.2 of Sequoia sempervirens. NCBI lineage: Eukaryota > Viridiplantae > Streptophyta > Pinopsida > Cupressales > Cupressaceae > Sequoia > Sequoia sempervirens. The sequence continues at coordinate 36,161 of VDFB02381720.1, read as the reverse complement.
TGTCATGAACAAGGCTATTATGGCTACTATTTCTGGTATGGGAAAAATCAAAAGGCAGCAAAAGAAAAAAGCAGTGGGTGATGGCGAGGATTTGGCAGGAAAGATGGAGCTGAAGGCAATAGTGAATGACATTGTTGATGATCTGATGAATGCATGGAGTTTGATCGAGGAATCATAGCTTGGTTGCTTCATTGTGTTGTTTTTCTTTTTGTTTATGATGATCATTTCTATTGTGTTTTATAGGACGGTTATTACTGGTTATGGCCGATGGTGCTAGAACTTAAATATTTGTAATGTTGTTTATATTTTAAGTAGGGACACTATGATAGATGTTAATAAGTATTTTAGATGGATAGGGAAGGATAATACCAATGCTAGGTTAAGGTTTATCGATTCCTATGATAGAACTGTTGTGTTTGATCGTATGGGAATTGGTTAAGCATTTTGTTTTTGGGAGGGGGCAAGTTTGGTGGGCTTCCTATGTTTGTTGTTTCTTACCACCTGTTGTTCTTATCATGATATACTAATTGTTTGGGTCAGGGCCCTTTTCCCTACTTAACCAATCAGAAATAATTACTAATTGTAATTTTAGAATAAATTTAAAAAGTAATATTTAAATATAAAAGCAACCTTTCATCTTTTTTTTAATTTTTTGCATGGAAATCATTTCATATTCTAAAATTAAAAGATATTTGAATTTCAAAAAAAACATAAAATATTTTGAAGTACAAAAGCTCTTGTTTTATATCTTTTTAATAGATTGCAAGGAAATAAACATCTACTTCTAATTTTTTTCGTTCAAACTTTAAATTTCAAATCATCATAATATTTAAAAAAAAACAAAAACAAATAATAATTAAATCATCAAATTAAAACATTGATACATTAATAGATACAAAAACAATTAAATCATCAAATCAAAATCATTGATCTATCTATACAACACAACCTTATTTTGTGTGTGGGCAACAATCATCCAGTTTTGCATCCCATAAGCTACATTTTCACAAAAGGCATGTCAATGAAGAATGCTTCCCAATACTTAACTCTTTCCTAGATTGTAATCTCCTGGGAAAGATTCAAAGTTTGCAAGTGAATACATTGATTGTTGAGGTGTGCTATTTATAACTTGGCTAGAAGTGGGTGGATGGGAGAAAATGGAGGCGATGTCAATTGTCAAAGTCAAGTGAATGCTGAAAATGGCTGGTGTGAGGAAGAGTTCCCCAAACAGATCTCCAAGAATTTTCCAATGATGCAGCAATTGCATAAAATGTTTCCACACAGTTGATTCCTATGAAAGAATTGAACATAGATCAGTGTTTCATTTTGAAAAATGTGAACTGTTGATCACCCACAATCATATTATCTGACAAAACTGAACCAACGAAAATCAAGCACCATCTCAGAATAACATTGAGATTTTGTATATTACAAAAAATGTTTACCATAGATTTCTCCACAAACCCTAGCCACAACATTACTTAGATGAAAAAAGATGCATGTTGTGTTGTTCTAGCTAAGAGAAGCCTTATTTATCCATGTGTACACTTGAAAGGAAATTCCAAAACCTATGTGCAGTTCCATGTGACTAAACTAAAATATGATTTAATTTATTCATAATCATGTTTGAGTTTTGGGAGATCCTCTACAACCTACATCCCAATGTAGGTATGGCAATTTTAAATTCCTACACTACATTTCAAAAGCCCACATAAATAAATACTTAAATCTTATAGATAAAAGAATTTGTGCCTGCAGAAAACATGACTACAAAATAGAGAAGACCTTCTAAAAGACCTGCAATGTAAAGACCACTGTAGGCTTCATATTCCATCATCCCAAAACATAACTTTAGAAGTTTTGGAGAACGCCTTCCAACAATTTGTGTGCATTGAACCAGCAGCAAATGTACCTGTTCACAAATTTTAAGTGAGCTACATAAAATTTAACTCCATCTTGAGAAGTAGGGATCTTTGAACCTGCAAAACCTCATGCAAGACTGTGAGATCACATTTCTTATGAATAAGCAACTCTAAATAAGAAAGCACCATGGAAAAATAAGCAACTCTCGAAGCATTGTAAGCGAGCTCCATGAGCTAAGTGTTGACAGTTATAAAATAGTTATTTTACAAACTAAATAGATTATCAAATTAAAATTTAAAAGTTATAAAATTATTATTAAAAAAAAGAAAAAAGATAAACCAAAAAAAATGACAAGTGGCCAACACTGCCCTGCCTCTGAGACCCTCCGGGAGGCCCTTGGCCTCCATGGGGCTGAAACATTTCCCCCCCTCTTTGCAGAAAATGAGCAACAAATATATCTTTTCCTGCTTAAAACTTACATTAAAGTTTATAAGAAAAAAAAAAACAAATAAATAAATGGTAACTGCATAAAATGAATATATAGTGACAGAAGTTGTGTGCGTATAAAAGCATATTTCAACACTATGCATATAAAATCATATCAATAATATTTGAAGAAAAAAGAAAGAAATTTAGATCTGTATCTCCAACAATATAGATGGATCTATATGGTGGATAATTTCCAAAGAAAAATAAAACATATGTAAATATATGGTATCTGTGTAATGAGGTCAGTAAGACTCCATTATATGTGTATGGAAGTTGTATATAGGTAGAATAGCAGCTAAGTCAAATATAAATAAATTTGTATATTATTTTTATCTGCAATTTGTGCTCTAATAGAGGAAAAACCTCTTGATCAAAACTCAATCGTCTACAACAAATGAGTACCTAAAAAAATGAAAAGAAAAGAGATTTAAACCCGTTTTGTGTATCTCTGCTCACTGGAGTCCTCTTCCCTAGTATGCAACGCTACCTCTACACCAGAAAAGAAAATTGTTTTAAAATGAAATTTGAAACAAGAAAAAAAAGCAAAAAAAGCAAAAAAGGAAAAATCGGCCATTAAGAGTTTTAAAACAAATCTTCAATAGCGACATAGACCTGCAACATGTTGTCTTTTACTTGCAGTAAAAGGAAGAGAAAAAAAAAAAGAGATGTATATGTGAAACCCTAGCAGCCAGGTAAAGCAAATAGAGATTTAAACCCTTTTTGTATATCTCTGCTCATCAGAGTCCTCTGGTATGTCGTCTTTTACCTACAGCAAGAGGAAGAGAAAAAAAAAAGATGCGTATGTGAAACCCTAGCAACCAGGTAAAGCAAATGAAATAATAGAAAGAATTTAAGGATTCAAAATGGAATTGAATCAAATATTAAATTGGATATACAAACTATCAATCCAATGAATATTAAATCTACTGTAGTTGCACATGACTTCCGCCTACCTGTCATTTTAAATGCAGCTTCAAAAAATTTACATAGGTTATTTGGTGCCACTATAGAACACCTCTTAGCGTAATTATGAAATAACACTTAAGTAAAAGAAAAAAATATGAAATAACTCTTAAGAAAATGAAAATAAAGTAAACAATATAAAAAAAAAATCTTAAATAATTCTAAAGTAAAATAAAATAACTTAAGACGGATAGCTTTAGATATTTTTTAGATATATATGCTTATTTAAGATTAGTATAATAGTTAGTTTTCTACTTAGACAATGAAACACATATTTAATCTTTTATACAACTTGAAAAGTGGTGAGAATGTGAGAATAGTAGGCATACACTATGACCATGAATTTATAACTTGTGTTTTTGTTTCGTCTTATTAGATACATGAAAATATAAATATATATGACTTTTTTTCAAATTTTATTATTTATTAAATATAAGCCAAGCTCATTTTAAAACCATTAAATGAATATTTAAATTTGACAAATCTATATGTAAATATGAGAATATAAACTAACGAAGGTGTACAAGAAATATAATATAATATAATGAAACTCCAATCTCATTTCCAAAAATCAAAAGATACAACGTACTTCAATATTTCTCTATCCAAAAACATAAACATACTAATATAATTTTGTATTATCAAAATAACATTATATTTAAATAAGGTAAAAAGATAATTATTTAATATGGTTGTTCAGATATTTGTAACGTTTACCATCTTACTGGCATTACACAGAGTAATGATCTCAAGAAGTGGGTAGATTGTCCTTGAAACCGAAATGATGCAATCTCTATTAATAGTAAGAGAAAAACATTGATTTCAAGTCAATTTTCTAGTGGGTAGGTGCGTAAATTAAGCGAATAAGTACCTAATTTAACCTTCTCTATCATTACAAAAGAACAAAACACAAGATAGAAACGTGAAAGCGGTGAGGATAAACTAATATCGTATATACACCATTTCAGCCAGCTGTCTCTTAAAAAATTAAGAAACATGTGATTCCACGGCCCTCGACAAATTGAATAATTTGTGTAGGTACCAATGCTGAAATTTCAGACAGATTGTCAAAATTTATATGCAATTATGCTGATATATATATATATATATAATTAAATTTGTACATTATTTTATTTATATTAAGTGATATGTTAATAGTTTGAAGACACTTTCCAATATATATATATGATAAGAAAGATTGATCTGAGAAATTTAAATTCTGAATGAAGATTTGATATTTTGTACAGTAAATATGAAAATAATTTTTTATAGTAACCAAAATTTATTTATAAAGTCGATTTTAAAAAAATTAAAAATAAGAAAAATAGTACTATACATTTTGATTATTCAATCTATTAAGGTTCAAAAGTCTTAAAAATATGATATAATGGATAAGATTGGATCATATGATGGAATGATGTCGTTTGATCCTTGACTTTTAGTGAAAGAGATATTAACATAGATTCATACTCTTCAAAAACTGATTTAAAACACATGTTCAAATCCAAAAATTAAATACTATATGACATGGGTTTATCCAGTATGCTCGACAACATTGCCGGATTTAGCTTGATATGTTTGACGGCAGAGGCCGCCGCCGTGGCAACTTCAAAAAATATTCTATAACTGACGCGATCTACAACAATCACACGCCACCAAACTTTGACATAAAATATACCTATGTTTAATGTGAGCTTTCTATTCATCGTTTAAAATTTCCATATTTTATATTTTAAGATTTTGAATTTTGGTACATTTAGTCTCTATGGTCAAGGTTGGTGAGAACTCTTTTCAACTCCATCATGGAGGTTATCCAAAAGTGAATATTTGAAGATAGAGTTTAATCTTTATCTTTTATTTTTATAATATTAAAGTGAGAGTATCAATAAAAACGGTGTAATTTGGTAAATTTGGAATTATTTGTGGTAGGATTTTAATTTTAAAATTTGATTGTTGTATGCTAAAAGTAAAATAGTAAACTATATAATAAAAGAGAGGGGTGATAGAGATAGAGAAGGGGGGGGATTTCGAGATGATTAAGACAAGAAAATTTTAAGGTTTTAGTCATCAAGAAAATCTATCAAATTTGATAGAGAATGCATTTCATCTATTTATCAAAAGAAATGTTTTTTTTTGTTTGTGTTGGAATACACTAGAATTAGTGTTTTTTCTATTGAGCAAAATAATTCATTTCAATAATATTGAAAAATTTATTTGAATTGTAGGCAAAGGAATTGTTAAGCCGAGAAGCTTCTACAATAAAAGCACATGATGTGTGTACATTTTTTGAAACTATGTTTAATTTGGCGTTCTCCTACCTAACAACAGTTATATATATTATAAAAGAAATAAAAGCAATAAAAGAAATGTAACCGACATGCAAATTGATGTGACAAATTGATTAAAAAATAGGCACCTCAAGAAGGATATCTCTCGTTTTTTTATAAATATTATTTACACAGGTGTGAGAGAGTAGTGAAAGGAATTGAGACAATAGAAGATAAAATCTGCACTACGAAGGCCATTTGATGGATGGCGGTCAATTTTTAATTTTTTGAAACTGACTCCCGCCCACCTGCACATTGCACTGACGCACTGTTTACATTTGCCAGCATAGTCCCAGCCGGTGCCAAAATGGGAGGTTTGGAACAGAGAATCCGTTATAGCACGGAGGGTTTAAGAATTTTGTCAGATGATGTAGTTGGAAATGCTCTGGTAGACATCATGAAAAATGTAGAAGCAAAGACAGGCATGTGAACTGTTTGGCTGAATGCCTAAAAGATGTGGTCTTATGGAATGCTTCGATTGCAGGATATGCACAAAACGGTTTGTTGAAAAGGTTTTAGAAACTTTCAAGCAAATGCAATGGCAGGTACAAAGCCAGACTCCTCAACCTTGCCAGCACCCTCCTTACCTATGTCGAAATGGGATCTTTGGAACCAGTTATGCACACCCATCGTAGGATTAAGGATGGATGAATTTTATCAGACGTTGTAGTTGCAACTACCCTGGTAGACATGTATGCAAAATGTGGAAGCATAGACAAACAATGTGAATTGTTTGATAGAATGCCTCAAAGAAATGTGTTCTCATGGAATACCCTAATTGCAGGATATTCATAAAATGGATTTGTTGAAAAGGCTTTTTAAACTTTTTTTAAAATTTCAAGCAAATGCAATTGGCGACTGTAAAGCCAGACTCTAACAACTTTTTCCAGCGTCCTCACAGCCTATGTCAAATGGAGGCTTAGGAACAGGGTATGGACATACATTAAAGCATAAAGGATAGAAGGATTTTGTGAGATGTTGTACTTACAACTGTTCTGGTAGACACCCTAAACTTTATCATTAAGATGCCAATTAAACCTATTCTTGGTGCCTGCAGATCACATATGGATATAGGTTTAGGAGTATTTACAGTGACCTTGCTTTTTATTTGGATCCTAAAAATGGTGTTACTTATATTCTTCTCTCAAACATCTATGTCGACATGGGCAGGTGGTGTGAGGTTCAAATGGTAAGGAGATTGATAAATGATAAAGAATTAAAGAGATCTATGGATGTAGTTGGATTGAAGGTCATAAAATGGTGTGTTCTTTTTTTGGGGGGGATAGATCTCATCCACAAACACACGAGATCTATGCAAAGTTGGAGAGATTGGCTTAGGAGATGAAGGCAGCAGGGCATTCTCTATATTCAAGATATTTACTTAGTGATGTGGAAAAGGAGAGAAAATAATTATTCTCTGTCATTATAGTGAAAGGTTGGCAATTACTTTTGGTTTGTTAGATACACTCTTATAACCTTCTATATGTGTTGATTGTCACACGATAACAAAATTTATCTCCAATATTGTTGCGTGAGAAATTGTTGTGAGAGATGCTAACTATTTCTATCATTTTAAATAAGCAGAACGTTCTTGTGGATATTATTGGTGACGCTAAATGAAGTGATTTGAAAAAAAGGTTGCACTATAATAATGTGCACCATATCACACCTATACTATTAAGGAAGGAGCAAGGTTTTATTTTCAGTTTCTAAAAATTAAAAAGTTGGTTTTGTTTTGGTTTTGAAATTTTGACAATCTAGACTATGATGTTGGCTTTGTAAAATTAGAGGCATAGAGTGCAAATACACTATTAGATATTTGTCAAAGACTTATTTTATGATAACATGGACATTTAGTTGAATTGTTTTCATAAACCCGCCCTAGGTAATTATTGAGTTCTTTTTTTCCTTTTCTAAGTTTCTACATGTCCTTTTTCTTGAGTGTTTCTTTTTCTTTTCCTTTGTATAATTTTTCCAATTTCTCTTTTGTCAACAAGGATTCTCCTATTCTATATTTTATTTTTCTATATATGATTCTTATTTTATTTTTCTATATATGATTCTTACTTTGCCTAACATTTGCTCATCTACTTTAGTTATTCATTAGTACTTTAGCATCATGGGTTACATTTAGACTAGACAATTACTCACTTTTTTATCATGGTGCCAACACATCTTAAAGAACTATTAAATTTGGGACAACTAGAAATATGAAGTGATTTATCACCACAAAAATCACATAGACTTTCCTCCTTTTTTTCTTTTTCATTCATTAGCATAATGTCCTAGTTTACCATACTTATAACATTTTGACCTTTTGGTACTTTCTCTTTCTTTGACATACGTCTATCATTATTGTGGTAGCCTCCCCTACTACTTCCTTCTCAATATTTATCATGGTAACACATGGAGAGTCTTGCATCTTGAATTGGTGGTACCCCACAGTCTATATTGTTAAGTAGTCTTATACTTGCTCTTAATTGATGTTCTCACTATCCATGTGCTGAATAAATATTCAATGCTCTTATAGCTAAACCCTATGCTCTATCCATACCCATATCCAAAAAATACTTCCCTAGTCAATCCCTGAACCTTTGGTTCATATTCATCTTCTTCATGAAGTAACATTAGACACCTATTTGTGTTATATTTGTACCACTTTATATTTTATAGTATATACTTACTAACTTTTTAGGGGATTTCTCAAGTTCCCCTCTTGACATAGTAGCCCTCCCAGTGCTTTTGATTATCAAACATTTATTCCTTAGATGTTCTTCCCTACTATAATTTTTAGACCAAATTTTACTTCTTCTAGGTGTGGAAAATGTCATAACCTTCTCACCTTTCATTAGAATTTCTTACTTCAGCACTACATTTTCCTAGTCTAATTTGAAATTATCAATTTTATCATTTCCTAATATATAATTCCCCCATATCTTTGACTAGGATTCTATTCTGGCGATCAATTCTACTACATCCTTATACAAAGATGAAATCTTCTCATCTACTTTTTCTATAATGTGAGGGGATAACCCTAAAATAAACCATCCAATTCATTGCTTTTTTTTCAAGGTTTCTTCTAGTTTTCTAACCATACTTTTAAATCATTATTCATAATATTTTAATGATTCCTTCTAGTTTTTTTCATCTTCCATATTTTATTTATGTTTTTTGTTCATACCTTAGGTGAATAGAAATTTGTCAAAAATAAGTCACTCAATTATTTCCATGTTATATCATGCTCAGGGTATTCTTTAATACACCATCTCAGGCCTCATCATTAAGGGTCTCCACAAAATCATATAATTGGGTCTAGTCATCATTAATGTCAACCCCACTCAAATGAAAATCTAGGGTAAAGAGATGTTTGCTAGCATCATTGGTGTATTTACCAAAATAGGGAGCTTAAGATTATATGTGGATCCATTTTTGGAGGATGTAAACCTGTTCTTGATTTATTTTGCATGGTGAGGGATTATCCTTTCTCCCAATCTATTATCTACTCTAGGATCTTTGTCTCTCTCTTTGTCATGGGTTCTTTTTCTAGTTCCACTCCTTTTCTACTTGATCAAAGTCCTTTCTCTACCATTATCTCTAGGCATTGAATATCTAAGAACTCATTTTGTAATATCTAGATCATAAATATCATACACAATTTCTTCTTGATCATGCTTTCTCTAACCCAATTAAGGATTCACTACTTATATAGACTCTTTAGAAACTCTTCTTGATTTGATAAAATGGGAGGTGACTCTTCATCCACGAGGTTCATCTCCTCATAGTGTCTCTTTAGCTTGGGGAATGTGTTGGTTGATAATACACCATTAGAAATTGATTTATCTTTAATTTTCTTTGAGTTTTTTTCTTCCTCGACCTAGGAATTTATCATATCTATCATCTCCAAAGTTCCAATGGTTGTGTGGCATCCTAACTCTTTGGTTGCAAGAACTCAATCCTCTAGTTACACATGGTTGATCTTGTAGCCACGAGTCTACAATAGTCATGTGGCTATGTGTTTTCTATTACCTTTGTTGCATGGTTAGTTTCTCCAAAATACTTATGCTATAATTACCATAATTCATCATAATATGATATCATATTTCAAAAAGAATCATCTTAACATGCAAAAATTTATCGAACCATAATTTATCAAGTTCTAGTGCTTTATACTTTAAATATTAGTCACAAAGTTATAGGAATGTATTGGAAATGTTTCAAAGAGCAAGAAATAAGAATAATTAACAAGAAAAAATATTGAACTCATCAGAATGTGTCTAATAGACCTTGCACTTGCTAACACATTGAGACACATTTTATATATTTTCAATGCTTTTCTTTACAAGTCTTATTCACAAACCATATTTCTATGATCACTTTCCTAGTTCATGATTCTTTTAAGTGCTTGATCCAACATATTTTAATTAAGTGTTGAAAGTAATTTGATAGAATTCATCAAATTCTTTCTTTGATATGGACTTACTCTAGTTATTGTTTCCTTATGAATTTAATGGACCAACAAAGTGATCCTATTCAATTTTGAAGCTCATCATATGCTACTTAAAATGCACATCTACACCTACTTGGAAAGATAATATCAATCCTAATAGTATAGGATTATGTCATTCTTTTTTCTTTACTATTAATCTACAAAGCTAGCTAGAAACATGTTGTTCCTTGCATACAACCCATTTTCCCAAAAATAATGATGAATCCCTTTATTTATTTTCAAATTTATTGATCAAATGTTCTCCTAGCTTTAAGTGTTCTAGTTTTCTTTGGTTCTTGATGAGCTTATTAGATTGTGAGATCTAAATACTTGAGCTAGTTAGAATTTTTCCAATATGAGGTATTAGAACTTTTGTGACCTAGCAATATGTGATTTGGGTTCTCATTTCCACATCTTGTTTGTATTTTCTTTCCTAGATAGTATTTAAGTTACTATCATCAAAAAATTTGATTTGAGAGTTTAATGAGACTTTTTATGCTATGTTACTATTTTTCAGACATTAGAAAAGTCTATAAGTGTTCACCATGATATTTACCCCTTAAACATCTCATAAAACCATTAAACGGTCTTGTAAATAGCTTGAAAGTTGTATTGTAGTATCTAAAACCTTTACAAACCTTCCTTGAAGAATCAAAACCCTTTATTATCTTTCAAAATAATATTTCTGCCAAGAATTTAAATTTAAATGATGGCAAGAAGGTAGTTTAGAATGAAGGTTTGAAAATGGATCATTAAATATGTGGAATACCTTGAATGCATAATTATATTCCCTTTAGTAGATCACTAGTAACCTATATTTTCTCAATCCTTTTGGGGCTAAAATTGATAGTTTGTGATGCAGGAGCATCCAAGGTGTAATGAAAATCCTATGTCACCAAAAATATTTTAATTTTTCTTTGTTTGATTTCAATAAGGGCTAGGTGTTAGGAAAATAATATTTTTCATTTGTAACAATGTAAATTTTGATGGGAAAAGACCCCGGTAATTTGGTAAAAGCATCTTTTGGAGGAATATGCCTTTTGGGCGTCCACCTTAGGATGAGGACAAACAGTTTTGTGTTCTAGAGATTTTGGAGAGTTTTGCATGTACAAGTGTCATAGGTTGTCATAAGATGGACCACAAAATGAAGCTTGCATGTCTTGCATGTCTTTGCATGTCTTTGCATGTCTTTGCATGCAAATTTGTAATCGATAGGATGTAAGGAATATGTAAGAGGTGTAATATGTCATAAACAACCAAATTTGATTGGTCAAGATTCTAGGCACCCAAGAGAAGGTTGGCATGCATTGGACCTCATTGCTTATTGCAGATTTTGTAACTCCCAAGGTTGGGCATACCTTTTCAAGGTGGTTTCAGGAGATTATTTTGTGAAACCATGGTTTGTTTTCTCTTTGCTCATTCTCTATTTATTGATGCCTTTCAATTTGGAGAGGGGGGCTTGGAGAAGTGAAGTTTTACATACCTAGATGTTGCCAAAATTGTACCAGATTGTAGAAGACACATTTGTTGTTGGTGTTGCATGTAGGATTGAAGGGGAGCCCATGTGCTTCAGTTTTATGTAAACATTTTGCATATTTGAATATGAATTAAGTTGCAGATTTCTCTTCCATTTTCTACTCATTATATGTATTTGCAGCCTTCTTGTAATGTGTGTTGTGAGGTTTTTTAATCAGATTTGAAAGGATGAGTTTCCCTTTATATCAGTGCTATAAGAGCAGGTCATCTTGATCCTATAAGCAAAGTGTCGAAGAGAGGCAATTTGTAGCAGGACTTGTGAGTTGTGGGTGAATATTAAAATTTTTCCAAGAGTTTCCAATCAGGGTAGAGGTAGAGGAAGAGGTGGTAAAGGAAGAGACCCTCCTAGAGATGAAATCAGAGCCCTTAGAAGGTAACTAGAAACCTTGCAGGAAGAGATTTGTAGGAGAGAAGTGCATATGGAAAGAGATGATAGTGAGGATGAAACTGAAGAGGAAGAGGAAGAGAAAGAACAAGATCAAATTGATCCTAGAGAAATTAGATTGTTGAGAGAAATATTAGACATTGGAAAGAAACCAAAATTGGAGGTTTCAACCTTCAACGGAAGCCTAAATCCTGAAGAGTTGATAGACTAGATTAATGACATGGAAGAGATTTTTGAGTTTGAAGAGATTGAAGACCCTCATAGAGTGAGGTTTGAAAAAACAAAATTAAAAGGACATGCAAGCATTGTTAGTGTTTGTAGCTTAGGGAGATATTTTCTCCTAAGTAAAAATTAAGATAATTAATCTCCAAGGCAGGTCTGCCTTGTGTCATAGATTATATTTTATATTTTTCTATTTTATTGGAGGCCGACCTAGATGAAAAGTCACCTTATTTTGTATATATACAAGGTGAAGTTCATACATTCAAATCATCAATTCATTCTTCATTCAATTCGCACTCTCAAGAAGAAGTTCGTACTCTAGCAGCAGAACATAATTTTGTAGTAGCAGGTGGACTTCAAGGAGATTTATATTCTATTGTATCAAGAAGAGATTCTCATCATTTATTATGTCAAGTTCGCCCTTGAGAAGGGTCTGATTTGTAAAGCAGATTTCTGCTCTTATTCGTTCTATATATAAGAGATATATTTTGTTGGGTTTTTCTCCCTCGAGGAGGGTTTTCCCAGGGTAATTTGTTGTGTTCATTGTCTTATGTGTTGAGTTTTTTTTCTTATTGCATTTCTGATCTAAACACTAACATGGCATCAGAGCAGGTTTAAGACAAGACCTAATCAAATTTGTGTAAGCAATAGATTCAGTGATCTTGAGAGCATTTTTTTTTCTTTTTTAAGTAAACTAAGGATTTTTTGAAATGAGTTGTGTATAGATTCATATGGGAGAAGTGATTTTAAGTGAAGTTTTTCAATGTTGGGTATGACATGGGGAGTCTAATATGAAATTTCACATTTATGTGTGATTAATATTTGAGTCTGCTTGGAGAGTTCTAGTCTGAAATGTGAAAGAAGAGATTGAAGTGACAATAACTAGGACGTGGAATTTGCTTTCACCTGTAGCAGCTTATTTGGACAGAATTATTCAACATAGGGTGTGACTGATATTGTAGTGAAGGATCAAGGAATTGATATCAACCTGCTAGGTTATTGTTGGAAGCATTTAATTTATTGGTGTTCTCAAGATTTGTTGTTCTCTAATTATTGTGCTTATTAAGTAATTTTATTGAACCCGTAAATGAGAAAGAAAGAATTCTTAATGTTGGGCAGTTATCAAGATGTTATCCAGTTACTGGAGCTCAGTGGACATTCTAAAGATTGAATAAAATCTTGGGGATGAGTCTTCATTATCAGCTGATATGAAATCAGGATGAGCGTAAATTGATAGCAACATTGAGTGAAGGTGGCGAAGATGAGACACAACTACAAGTCTAGCTCAATGGTGTACCAACAATAAAGAGAAGTATTTTATGCTTGTACCTTGAATAAATTTTATGTAATTAATAATAATTCATGCACTAACATTGGGAATAGTGAATCATGTATGCTTCTAGCATTGGTTTGGATATTTCTCTTTGGGGTAGTTTGATTCTATGAACCATTAGTGATCTCTCTAAAATGCTTCCAGGATGGATCGAGGAGAAAAAGGATGATGAGAGACTGCATAAGAAATTGAAGGGAGGAAGAGCTTGAGGCATCCTATGAGGAAGTCACGCAAGCTGGAGAAATGAACTAACATGATATCAATGGAGACACAGCTTGTAGCCATGGGACTGAGTTGGTGGCACATAACTTCACTAGAGACATCTCTCGAAGAGGAAGAACCTATACAGATTGCGATCAGTTTCTTCAAAGAGGAGGAAATAACATTCAGAGGGAGTCTGACAAACCAGTAGAGGCAACCTTGGATGAGGAGGTTAGGAGGTTGATGCAAGTACTTCGAGCTTCAGAGGGAGTCACACCATCATGAAGATTTGTTGTAGTGTATATTTCTCTAAGACGGAGAAATATGAGGTGAAAGCCCTTGTAGTGAATATTTCTCTAAGATGGAGAAATATGAGGTGAAATCCCTTGTAGTGTATATTTCTCTGAGACGGAAAAATATGAAGTGAAAGCCCTTGTAGTGTATATTTCTTTGAGATGGAGAAATATGAGGTGAAATCCCTTATAGTGTATATTTCTCTAAGATGGAGAAATATGAGGTGCGAGCCCTTGTTCATCTCTAAGACTAAGATGAGACGTCATGTTGAGAGACTCCATGATGACATCACGTTGAGAGACTCAGTGATGGACCCTTGTACTTGTGTTTCTTTCCACACATGGGAGTAGCCATGGTGGATGTCATGTTGAGAGACTCCATGACAACATCACATTAAGAGACTATGTGATGGAAACTTGTACATGTGTTTCTTTCCACACATGTGAGTAGCCATGGTGGACGTCATGTTGAAAGACTCTGTGATGAAATACTTTCCACAAATGGGTGCAGCCATTGTGGGCATCATGTTGAGAGACTCCATGATGAGGATATCTGGAAAATACCTCCCTAGCTAAGAGGGAGTGTTAGTGTTTGTAGCTTAGGGAGATATTTTCTCCTAAGTAAAAAAAACTAAGATAATTAATATCCAAGGCAAGTCGGCCTTGTGTCACAGATTATATTTTATATTTTCTAGTTTATTGGAGGCTAACCTAGATGAAAATTCACCTTACTTTGTATATATACAAGGTGAAGTTCATACATTCAAATCATCAATTCATTCTTCATTCAATTCACACTCTCAAGAAGAAGTTCACACTCTAGCAGTAGAACATAATTTTGTAGTAGCAGATCGACTTCAAGTATATTTATATTGTATTGTATCAAGAAGAGATTCTCATCATTTATTGTGTCAAGTTCGCCCTTGAGAAGGGTCTGATTTGTAAAGCATATTTCTACTCTTATTCGTTCTATTCATAAGAGATATATTTTGTTGGGTTTTTCTCCCTCGAGGAGGGTTTTCCCAGGGTAATTTGTTGTGTTCATTGTCTTATGTGTTGATTTTTTCTACTTATTGCATTTATGATCTAAACACTAACAAGCATTTGGTGGAAATAAATTCAACTTGAGAGAGGAAGACAAGGGAAAGACAAAATTTCCAAATGGGATAGGATGTTGACAAAAATGAAGAGATAATTTATTCCAGTAGATTATGAGTTGGAGCTGCTCAAGAAGATACAAAGCTTAAGACAAGGAACAAGGATGGTGAAATAATACACAGAAGAATTTTACAAGGTCATGATTCGAATAGGACATTCTAAAGAAAATAAGGAGAAGGTAGCTCGTTACATTAATGGGCTGAAACCTAACATACAAGAAGAGTTGAAATTGGTAAGAATGACCACCATTGAGGATGCATATCAATTTTCATTGAAATTTGAAGAAAGATTGAACAGAAAATTTGAAAGCAAACAAAGAGGAAGAGGTCGTGGTGGAAGAACTGGAGGAAGAAGTTATGATGGAAATCATTAAAATCAGAAATTTGAAGACCAAGGCAACAACAAAAAATAGAAATCATAAAATTATTACCCTCCCAAGGATCAAAATCTAAGAGGTAGAGGAAGATCGGGTAGAGGATTCAGAAGAAGTGGCTTTCACATAACCTATTTTCAATGTGGTGAAGAGGGTCATAGAGCATATGACTGCCCTCATAATCAAGAAATAACCAATAGAAGACCTAAAAATCATAATAGAACAACAAACATCAATGAGGAGGATGCACGCTCATCATATTCTGAAGAAGCTTAAGGAGGTGAAGTCTTGATGACAAGAAGAGCATTGTTGAATGATGAAGATGAACCAGTTCAAAGAAAGAGATTATTCAAGACAAGATGTAAATTCGAAGGGAAAGCTTGTAATGTCATCATAGATAGTGGAAGCACATATAACTTGTTATCCAAAGAAATGGTGAGAAAGTTGAAGCTAGAGAGGAGGAAGCACTCGAAACCATAAAAAATATTGTGGGTACAAGATAATCAAAAGCTTTTGATCAGTGAAAAATGTTTGGTAAAATTTAAAATATGAGGTTATTTTGATGAAATATTGTGTGATATAATTCCTATGGATGCATGTCATATTTTTTTAGAAAGGCCTTGGCAGTATAATAGGAAGGAAATGCATGATGGTTGTGCTAACACATATACCATAGTTAAGGATGCTCTGAAGCATAAATTGAAACCTTTGAAAGAAGATTTGGTTCAAGTTTGTGGTAATGCAAGATTTTTTTTAGTTGATGCAAGAAAATTTCTAGATGGAATGAGACAGGAAAAAGTGTGTTTTACTTTGATTCCTAGGTCTGACTGTGAAAATCTAGAAGATGTTCTAGTGGAGGTTGCAGATTTGTTGCAAGAGTTTCAAGAGATTGTTTCAAACAATGCACCTGAGGGGATGCCACTTGTGAGGAAGATAATTCATCAAATTGATCTAATACCATGAGCAAGTTTTCCTAACAAAGCAGCCCATAGAATGTCTCCAACCAAGAGTGAAGAGTTGAACAAGCAAGTTCAATAATTGTTGCAAAAAGGCTTGATTCAGGAGAACCTAAGCCTGTGTGCAGTTCCTATTGTTTTGGCACCAAAGAAAGGAGGAGAATGGAGGATGTGCATGGATTCAAGGGCTATCAATAAGATTACCATAAAATACAGATTTTCATTACCAAGAATGGATTATATTATGGATTATTTGAGTGGAGTTGAATACTTCACCAAGATTGACTTGAAGAGTAGTTACCATCAAATTCAAATTTGAGAAGGTGATGAGTGGAAGAAAGCTTTCAAGACTAAGGAAGGTTTGTATGAATGGTTGGTCATGCCTTTTCGACTAACCAATGCTCCTAGTTCATTTATGAGATTGATGAATGAGGTATTGAAAGAGTTTTTGGGAAGATTTGTTATTGTTTATCTAGATGATATATTGATCTTTAGTAAGACACTAGAGGAGCATTTGTTGCATATCAAATTTATTTTTGAAAAGTTGAGGGAAGAAAAGTTGTTCATTAACTTGAAAAAGTGAAGCTTTATGAAGATGGAATTGGTATACTTGGGTTTCGTTGTTTCAGGAGAAGGTCTCAAGATGGACCCAAAAAAGGTGAGAGCTATTCTAGAATGGCCTACACCTAGAAGTGCTACCGAGGTGAGATCATTTCATGGTTTGGGAAGTTTTTACAAAAATTTTATTAGAGGTTTTAGTAGTATTTGTGCACCACTAACTGAGACCATGAGAGGAGATAAAAGGGATTTTAGACGGACTATAGGAGCAGCAAGATTTTTTTATTTTTTGAAGGCCAAAGTGACAGAGCAACCTGTTTTAGCACTTTCATATTTCAAAAGGGTATTCCAAGTTGATTGTGATGCAAGTGGTAATGTGATTGGAGTTGTCCTAAGTCAAGAAGGTAAACCCATTGCTTACTTTAGTGAGAAGTTAAATGATGCAAAAAGAAAATATTCAATGTATGATCAGGAATTTTATGCAATTGTGCAAGCATTAAAAAAGTGGAGACACTATCTTTTACCTAAGGAGTTTGTTTTATTTACTGATCATCAAGCACTTCATTAGTTGAGTAGTCAAGGGAAGTTAAACCAAAGGAATATGAAATGGGTAGAGTTCTTGCAAAGTTATACTTTTGTTTTGAAACATAGGAGTGGGAAGTCTAACAGGGCTGCAGATGCTTTGAGTAGAAGACAAGGTTTTTTGATTGAAATGCAGGTTGAGGTTGTTGGATTCAACGAGTTGAAGGAGTTGTATGAAGAGGATCTCAATTTTGGAGAAGCCTGGAAGGCTTGAAAAGAGCCTATTACTGATGATAGAACCAAGTGGTTGGATTATTTAATCCAATATGATATGTTGTTCAAAGGTAACAAGTTGTGTATTCCTAGAAGTTCAATAAGAGTAAATTTGATTAAGGAAAAACATAGTGGAGGACTTGCAGTACATTTCGATTTTGATAAAACCATAGCACTTTTTGGAGAGAAATATTATTGGCCTAAATTGTAGCAATAAATCAGAAAATATGTGAAAGGGTGTAGAATTTTTTAAGTGGCAAAAGGAACTAGTCAAAACATAGGTTTATATCAACCACTACCAGTACCTAAGAGGCCATGGGAGGAGATTAGTATGGATTTTGTTTTGGGTTTTCCAAGGACCCAAAGAGGACATGATTCAATATTTTTTGTAGTAGATATATTTTCCAAGATGAATCTTTTATTCCATGCAAGAAGACTAATGATGCTATGAATGTTGCAGAATTGTTTTTCAAGGAAGTTGTGAGGTTGCATGGTCTTCCGAAGAGCATTGTTTCAAATAGAGATACAAAGTTTGTGGGGTACAATTGGAGGAAACTATGGAAGAAGATGAGGACTAATTTGAAGTTTTTTTCATCCTACCATCCACAAAAAAATTATGAAATAGAGGTGGTAAACAGAAGCTTCGGTAATTTGTTGAGATTCCTAGTTAGAGATAAGCCAAAGTGGTGGGATTTGATTCTACCTCAAGCAGAATTTGCATATAACAACTCGATGAATAAAAGTAAAAGTAAATCATAATTCCAAATTGTTTATGGCAGCAGCCCAAGAGTTGTCTCAAATATGAAAAAGATGGATAATGTTGATAAGAAGAGTGCAGAAGTAGAGGACTTTGTTGAACACATGAAGAGTATACATGAGGAGGTACGAAATCACACCAACAAAATGAATTTTCAGTACAAGTCCCAAGCTGATTTGAAGAAGAGACATAAGGAGTTTCAATTGGCTGATGAGGTAATGGTACACTTGAGAAAGGAAATATTTACAATTGATACCTATAACAAGCTAAAAATGAAGAAACTCGGGCCTTGCAGAATTGTGAGCAGGCATGATTCAAGTAATGCATATGTAGAGTTGTCTAGTGGACTTAATGTTTCACCTATCTTTAATATTTATAATATAACAAAGTTTCATGAAGCTGAAAGTGATGAAGGTACAATAGGTGAAACAATTCATATATACCTGCACCTACTTTGTAAGAGGGGAAAATAGAGACAATTTTGGAAAGTAGGATGAGTAGGAGTACAAGGCACGAGCAATACTTTGAGTACTTGGTCAAATGGTTTGGGAGGCCTATTGAGGACTCATCTCAATTGTCAAAAGATGAAGTTTGACATCTTGGTTACCCAAGTGAGAAGTGACAGGGTCACTTTTCTTCTACCCTGGGTGTCTGATGCAGGAGCATCCAAGGTGTAATGGAAATCCTTTGTCACCAAAAATATTTTAATTTTACTTTGTTTGATTTCAATAAGGGCTAGGTGTTAGGAAAATAATATTTTTCATTTGTAAAAATGTAAATTTCATTTGGGTGAAAATGTGAATTTCATTTGGGTGAAAATGTGAATGTAAATTTCTTTTGGAGGAATATGCCTTTTGGGCCTCCACCTTAGGATGAGGATAAATAGTTTTGTGTTCTAGTGATTTTGGAGAGTTTTGCATGTACAAGTCTCATATGTTGTCATAAGATGGACCACAAAAGGAATCGTGCATGTCTTTGCATGCAAAGTTGTAACCGATAGGATGTAAGGAATATGTAAGAGGTTTAAGATGTCATAAACAACCAAATTTGATTGGTCAAGAGTCTAGGCACCCAAGAGAAGGTTGGCATGCATTTGACCTCATTTCTTATTGCATATTTTGTAACTCCCAAGGTTGGGCGTACCTTTCTCAAGGTGGTTTCAAGTGATTGTTTTGTGAAACCATGGTTTGTTTTCTCTTTGCTCATTCTCTATTTATTGATGCCTTTTTCATTTAGAGAGGGGGGCTTGGAGAAGTGAATTTTTACATATCCAAATGCTATCAAAATTATACCAGATTGTAGAAGACACATTTGTTGCAGGTGTTGCATGTAGGATTGAAGGGGGGCCCATGTGCTTTAGCTTTATGTAAAAATTTTGCATATTTGAATATGAATTAAGTTCCATATTTCTCCTCCATTTTCTGCTCATTATTTGTATTTGCAGCTTTCTTGTAATGTGTGTTGTGAGGTTTTGTACTCAAATTTGAAAGGGTGAGTTTCCCTTTTCATTAGTTTGGTATGTGTTGAATACCCTCACCTAGCTATCATGACAGAGCTACAATTTTCAAGTAGGATCCATAACCCTTATAAAAGCTATATGAGGAAATTCTTTGGTGTGTAACAACAACTACAAGGTCCAACACATTTTGATGTATGATATCAAAATCCCCCTATAGTTGTTACAAAGATAAAAATAAATTTTTACTATGTGTAATTGGTGTTGCAATATGGAAATATTTTTGAAACATATATTTTTATTGGATTTAACCTTAGGGTTAACTAATTGTAGTGATTTACAACCTCATTTTGAATCTCAATGCAAAGGAAACATCATATAGTGAAAAACCTTTATTTCTACACACAAATCTTGATAAATGTGTCCTAATATTTCAAGAAACTAAGATAAAATAGGTTGTAGATGCATACCTCTTCAACCGTGGGTAGAGATAGAATTAAAAGGTTTTAGTTTTTGTGAGATACCTAAAAAATATATATCATTTAGTATAGTGATTTATTTTTTGACATGCATGCACAATTATAATCATGTGTAGGATCTAATATATTTGATTTTCTTTTGTGTAGTTGGAATATTTATTTAAAGGTCAACATCATTCCTTAGATCCAATAAATTCATTCAATCCATAAAGAATGTGTTTTCATATTAATCAACATTTCACCAGTAGGGTGTAAGTATTATCAAGTAGAGATAAATACATTCGTTATCATCCTATATGAGTGTCCTACATAGTAAAGATTGTTGTTTTCTTTGGGTGGTCAACATTCAACACTCATAGTAGTTGAAATAACCTTGACAAGTACTTTCACCAAACCCTAGATAGTGTGGTATATCTTCCCTACCAACTCTATGATTATAAAGGAAGTGTAAAAAACATTCCTCACAAGGGTAATAGTCTACTAAGAAAGAAGAAAGATATGTCACAAAACTAGGTGGAATATTCAACACCATTTGAGAACAACCATGTTGTCAACAATAAATGTCATCTTAGTGCTATTACAACAACAATAAGATAGCATTAACCTACAAAATAATTCAAAAAAATAGAGGCTAGTTACTTAGCCCATAAAATTACCATCCAAAATAATTCTTCATCTACAATAACACTATCAAACATAGGCACAAGATGTTATATGATGACTAATGCACTATAATATTTCTTAGGCTATCTTAATAGCATCATGGGGATATCCTACCTTTTGAATATTTGTATGGTAACCATAGAGCCATTATTGACAGTGCTAAGAACTATCAAGAGGGAGTTAAATAGAACAAAGAATACTATAATTTAGTGGACTTTATCATGGAAATACATAAAATAAAGTCATGCATCGATTCTATAGGTTTCATGCCTCTTATGAGAATGAGTTATAATTATTTCATAGAAACTAGTAGGAATGCTACTGTTTCCATAAGATAATAATAAAAATAGGTTATTATCATAATTAAGCTAGATATGTTCACTTAATTTCTTACATATTATCATTGTTCCATTATAGAGAACAACAATAAGACAAAGGATACTCTTACGAAATCACTAAAGCCATAAATATTTAGGATAGTCATGGTTATTAAGGCTAGTATAAATCTTTAGAATGTTCATGTGCCTAGATAGTCTTATTAATGTTACCATAATAAACAACAACAATAATAGGTTCTATTTAGGATTTAATTAGGTGTACTAAATTATGAATGTTTCCACCTTATTGTTATGCATCAATTAAAAGTCAATATGAAAACTTAGAGGACTATCTCATCAAGAGTGTATCATAAATGCTAGTATCAAGACTAAGATCACTTCATGCAAAATTGTACCATTTTTTTCTTATAGGATAGTAATCACTAATTGGCTAGTCCAATATCACCTAAGAGTATTTTCATGATAATCTAATTTCACTTAAAAAATTCCATACCACACACATATATAGGAGATAGTCCCAAAATACATCTAGTTTCGCTGAGATTTTCGTTGTCATTAAGTCAAAATATTGCAATCAATAACAAATACAATTATCCTTGTATGATTTTATTGAGTGTGAAGTTATAAACTATTTTAATTTTTTTGTTACGATAATTTCCTCGGATGTCAAAACATAGTAATATTCATGATTGTTATGTGCCTTAGAGCATAGACTTGTAGCTCATTTTCTCATTGATTGCTATAAAACCACCCTAAAGAATATTACAAGAAATTAAGGAAGTTGGGTTGTTATAAAATATTATATTACTTCTATGGATAGTCTTATTCTTCCAAGGAAGTCTCTAAGTCAAATGGTATCATTGAAATTTATGAGGAAATAATGATATTGTTTTTTAGACTTATAAATGAGAAGGATGGGCACATGATTGATGACAATCATGGTATTAGAAAGATAATTAAGGGACTCCATTCAATAATTCTTAATTCCTTAGTATTATGTAAACTACACAATAGATTATCTCAAGGCTATTGTATAGCCATAATCATAATATACATAGTTACTCATATGGTCACAAAAATCATGACTATCCTTAATCTTAGAAATATTATTGTTGTTTGTTGTGTTATATCAGTCTTCTCAAGTCAAAAGCATCATGGTAACCAATAATATTCAATAAATATACAAATTGTTATTGAAATATTATAATTTCTTACCTTATTAAGGGTAAATTTCCATCATCAATACCAATTCTAATCATGGCACTTGGGACCTTTCTACTCTCTAGCTCTAATATTGACCTCTAGGCATATTGATTATAATCAGAAAAAATTCAATGACTACCATAAACAAGAGAAGTATTATCATGATGAATTCCATGCACCTAGTCATCCATAGGACAATAATCTCATGCCATTGAAGCATTCTCATCAAGGTCTCAAGATTTTATTCGTAAAGATGGGAGAATCCATTTAAATACAAAATATTGTCAAACATATAAAGTAGGTTGTCATCAAGGAAGGAGATAGTCATTGTAGTATAACAATGTTGCATATTTATTACTTCATTTTATTATGTAATCATAAACAATTATCCTAAAAGGACTATTGCACTTATGTCATAAGAATAATATCACCAATCTTGTGATAGTTAAAAAATACCTATATGTCCTAATGGTTTTATCAACACATGGACACTATCATGTTGTGTTCTAACAATTAATTTAGGGTAATAATCATGTCCTAACTACTAGAGGACTATTAATACAACTATAGTCAAAATTTTATGGAAGAAATGGTGTAATTAGAGGAATTTGGAAATCAAGGAGAGTTGGCCTATCTTTAAACTCTTACTGCTTACATAAGGAGACAATCTTCAACATTCAAAGGGACTTCAAAAAATACACTAAATTCAAGGTTAATCACATTTGTAATCAAAATCCTAGCTAAACTATAATGATAATAATGGGTTGTCCCAATACTATCAAATAAAAACAAGGGGTTGTTGGTTCACTAAGGTAGAAGAGAGTTGTTTACAATTTTGTTATGAAAGATAACTAACATTCAAAGGTTGTTTAAACTTATTATATCTTGTCGTATTTGGTAGAAGGGTGATTATGTACAAGGTTATCAATTTTGGTGTTGTGCCAAGTAACTAGGAAGATATCCATAAACCTTTTAGACACAATAATGTATGATTAGATGCTCATAGTTAGTGATTCAATCAATTACATGCTCATGTATTATGCACTTGATTGTCCCTTAGATTGATTCATGATGTCTGATTATAAAAATCAATCCAAACAAAATAACTATACAAAATGGCAAGGGTAATTGTGAGTCATCCTCTTCCATTTCCTAATAGTAAAACATCTTTCAATTTACTTGACATGTTCCTCACCTTTTGTCTTTTTCTTTCTCCACCTCCTTTAACTTTTCATTTCATACACATGTAGGTTTATGAAAAAAAATCAATTAAATATTCATGTTATCATAAAATAAGTCTTTGACATATACCCCAACAGTGTATATGCACTCTATGCATCTAATTTTATGAAAGTCAACATCATAGTCTAGATGCACAAGAACACAAATAAAACTTATAATGTTAGATATGTTACAAATTGAAAGGATCCTTACAAAATCCATTTTGTGCATATCCTTTGAAAATTTCATTCCATGAGACCACATTTCTTTGAGGCATTTTGTTAAATAGTTCACACACCTATGCTTCCACATTTTCCATACACAACATTTCCAACTATAATATAAGACAAAAATGCCCCTTTATTATGCTTTAATGGATGTCTATACATGTTTCAAATCTCCCATTTTGGCACAGGTGGGGAGAACACTTCCTTTACAACTACTAATTTCATTTTCTTGAAAGTTCCTAAACCTTTGTCAACAAATCTTCCATTTTATTCATATCTTGCAATCATGGCATTCCATGAGACCAAATTTCTTTGAGGGACATTGTCAAAAAAATTGTGTTCTATCCATGCTTCCATATTTTGCATGCATATCTACCAAAGCAGTTGTAAGTACAACATCTCACAAAATACTTCTATCCTTTATGCTTTGATGTATGTCCATACCCTGCTCCTAAGCCTCCATTTGACACAAGCTATGAGGATGCTCACAAAAGTTGTAGAGTCTAGCTTTATAGTCACCAATTGCATTTGCTTGAAAGTTAAAAAGAAGTTTAAAAATCCTTTTCAACAAATCCATTTTATGAATATCATGTAATTAGGGTATCTATGAGAACACATTTCCTTGATGCATTTTATCAAACAATTCACATTGTTTGTCTACGCTTCCAAATTTTGCATACATATCTACTAGGGTAGTTGCAACTACAACATCTGACAAAATTCATCCATCCTTAATCCTACAATGGGTGTGCATAGTTAGTTCCAAAGCTCCCATTTTTACAAAGGTAGGGAGGGTGCTAGCAAGGTTGAGGAGTCTGGCTTTGCACCTGCCATTGCATTTGCTTGAAAGTTTCTAAAATCTTTTCAACAAACCATTTTGTCCATATCCTACAATTGTAGCATTCCATAAGACCGCATCTTTTAGGCATTCAGCCAAATAGTTCAGGTACCTCTCTTTGCTTCTACATTTTTCATAATGTCTACCAAAGCATTTCCAACTACATTATTTGAAAAAATTCATAAACCTTCCATGCTATAACAGATTCTTTGTTCCAAAGCTCCCATTTTGGCACCGGTTGGGACTACGGTGGAAAATGTAAACAATGTAATAGTGCAATGCGTGGGTGGGTGGGAGTCGGTTTCAAAAAATTAAATTGACCACCATCCACCAAACAGCCTTCGTTGTGTAGATTCAAAATTGAAATGAAAACTTAAACCATCGCAATGACGGTTACGTGCAGAGTAGATGAGCACAACCTAAAATAGAATGGGAAATGGGATGTTAAGAGGGCTCCACATGCACACCTAAGCGATCAAAGCTTAGTGTGTGATCTTTAAGCCTGACCTTTAATTATGGGTATGTGCAAGAAGATGTGGGACCAAAAGGGGGTGTTAAGTGACCATTTTTTTTGAAATGAGGAAAGACTAATCTTTGATGAAAAATCAAAGATAGTTATGCTCAAAATTTAAAGACACAACAAGAAAAAGAGTTGTAGTGCTCAAAATATGCTTTCTAAACTACTATTTTTTTAAATGGCAAAGATTAACTGGTTCAAAAAGGGGGAGCACATGAAGTGCTCTATTTCTATAAAAAAAATATAACATGGCATATGGTGTGCTCCCCCTAAAATGTTTTAACTATTTTTAGTATTTTAAAAATTATTTCAGTGATAAATTATCTAACACCATATAGTTTATGCCTATTTTTTTGTTATTTTTGAATGAATATATGACCTTTTACTAATTTTCAAAGTGGACACCTCCTAAAAAATATAAAAATTGAGCATGTTACCCCCTATGTTTTTTTTTTAAACTAATTAAAAATCATTTTTTGAATGTGCAAAAATAGAGTTTAGTTTGAAAATTTGGAATTTGTTTCAAATTGTGATGAAAGAGTAAAAAATGAGACCAAAAACACCATACTTAGGTTTTTGACAAAAAATGGAGACACTAGCAAAATAAATTAAAGATCAAAACCTTAAAATATTTGAAATGTGAAAAAATTACATGGTTAGAAAGATAACAAAGAGATCTACATTACTACGTCATTTTTGACTTGACATTGAAACACGTGTAAAATTGATGGCAACATACTCAAGATTGTGTAATTTTTTTATAATTTATAAAAACACGTCTTTGGATGTTGAAATTTCAATTCAACTCTTTGTGTTGGAATCCCAAGACAAATACAACCCTAAGGGTTAAAAATTCCCAAGGAAAAAAATAACACGAGTGTGTTATAACATGCTCATATTATTGTGAAGAAAAATGTATGACAGGAATGCGAACATGTTATATTATGCTCACTTCTCTATGAAGAAAGTATCTTTGTCTTTCTCTTCCCATCAAACTATATGCATGAAATAAACATTTAACTTTAAGTTAAATTTCATCTATATAGTTTTAGGATGTTTGAGAATGGTTTCAAATCTTTGGGAATTATAATGTAGATTCTAGATTTTGGAAGATCTTATAATTTTTTAAAATTAGTCAAATTTTAGTAATTAGCAAGCAAAATTTTAGTATTCAGTAGACTACTGTCATCTTTCTCTCTCTCTCTCTTTGTCTCACTCTATCAATATGCCTTATGCTTTAGACCTCACTCTCTCTCCTCCCATCTCCATCCCTTTCTCTACCTCTCCACCCTTCTCTCTAGGTATCTCTCTTTCTCTCTCTCCCTCCCTCCCTCCTACCCTCTCTACTTCTCTCTATCTCACCTATCCCCCCTCTCCCTCTGCCTCTCCTCCCTCTCTCTCTCTCTCTCTCTCTCTGATTTCAATAGCTTATGACCACATTGCCCCGCTAGCTTCCATCATGTCCCTAAGGTATTGAATAGATCAATTAAATACCTTATCTCCTTTCCTCTCTAAATTAAATAAATACTCTAATTTATTTAATTTAGTCATTTTTCCTTTTAGAATTTAAATCAATTTTTAAACTCATTCTTTCTCTCTCCTTGTCCCATCCTCCATAATCTTCTCTAATCGAGATTAATTTAATTAATCTGTGACTACGATGTTCACACCCCTAATCATAATTAGGGTCACATCCTCCATAATGCCCCACTTTCCCTATAATTCTTAATTAACCTACCTAATCCCATGTTTGCACAACTTTAATCACTTGATTAGGTCAACCTAATCCCCATGCCATTTATGGCATATGTCCAAAGTCAACTTCATTAAATGCTTTCTCCTTTTGGAGAAGGCAACCCCTTCCCCATGTGAATTTTTAATTCACATTTAATCTCCCTAGGAATTTTAAAGAATTTTTAATTCCTCACATATCTCATCACCCACATGTGGACAAGGACATCCTTTATGAGGAGATCTTGTCCAAATCCCTAGGTACTATGAAGTACCTCCACCTCATCTCCCCTTGACACCTCACCTGCCACATGTCAAGATGTGAGGGCTTGTGAGTGCTCATCTCACCCTAGCCCTTGAACTTGTCCATTGTGGCTTCATCCTGACCCTCCATTGTTTAGAGGTACTTCCCCTAAAAATGGAGGAATTTTCCCTCATTTGCATCAATCCACTATTGCAATCAACTTTAGCACTCAAGCTACCAAGCACTAATCCAAGCAAATCCACCATTGTTGCAACACCCTTTGCCTCCACATCTTGCAATAATTGAAATACCCACAATCACCATTGCATTCTCCATCACTTCATGATCATTTAGAGCTAGGTTTTATGTTGTTTTCCCATCAAAGGAGTGCACATTCAAATGATCAACAGGGGCAACCAAAGCAATCAACTCAACAAGGTAAAAGGTTCCATATTTCTTGCATTTTGTTTGAGTTCATCGTATGCCCTATCTTGAGTGTTTGTCTTGTGTTTTGGTCTCTTACATTAGTTGGTTTTTTACATTTTTGTAGGTCAAATTCACTTGTACACAAATCTGGCACACCCGGTGGGACCCACATTAGGGGTTTGGACTTTATAGTTTGTTGTTGTTTAAATTTTGCAGGTTCATATTTCTATATGTAGGGGTGAATTCACCCCAATGGGTGAACTCACCAGTCATAGAGGCGAAACTGTAGTCGACAAAGGCGAACACAAATTCACCCTTTTATGAAAAGGGGTGAACTTGAGATGAAAGGAGAGATTGCTTGGTATAGAGGCGGACATGCGGAGGGTCTCCACGAACGGGCGAGATTAACCTAGTTATAGAGGCGATTAGGACTTCACCCTTTCCCCTTGACAGGTGTTTTCAAATTTTCCCATCCACCTGAACGAGCGTCTGAGCATTCACCCGTCTTCCCAAATAGGCAATCTTAATCATCAAACACAGGTGATTTCTTCTTACATAGAGGTGAATTTGAGGTATTCCCAAACCTTTAATTTTTGCAATTCCAACCTCAATTTGGTTTCAATTTTAGGTATTGATCCAATAACTCATTTTTTTGTGAGTGTGCCATTTTACTAATGATTTGCATAGCAACTTTCCCTCATTTTTCCAAGACTGGTGGCATTAAACTACTGACATATTTTTTGTAGGACGATCAATCAAAGTCCCCTAGATTAGCTCTATCTATTGTCTATTTTTCACACTAATCTAGGCACACATAGTTTAATTAAAGGGTCAATTTACATTTTTTGTTGTGCTTGGGAGCAAGTTGTTGACGTATCCACTCCCTTTGCACCTTTCGGTGATCCTGGGTGATGAGAAATCACAGTTTGTTCTAGTTAGTCTTGTCTACCTAGGAGGTGCTAGTGCGTCTAAGATCTCCCCTTGTGCTACATACGAGCCTAGGGACCAACCAAAGCATCTAGTATCTTCTTCCCTTAGTGGGACCTGCCTGGTATTTCATCACCCAGGGGACAATCCCAACTACATGTTACCGGTGGGGTATATAAAGGGGGGATAAATAAAGTTGTACCCCAATCTAGTCACATGTCTAGAGAAGCGTCGAAGCTAGGGTGATACCTAGATAAGAAGTGTAGGGTTCATCGCAGTTTCTAGTACCTCATTGGAGCTCCCAATCCATGCTTGTGATAGGTTGGTGTTCATGGTTGTTCCTCACGTAAATAGTGTAAATCAAGGACACACAAGATAGCCTTGTACAGCCTAGATAGAGACCCGTGTTTTAGCCGTAGCTTGGTGTAGTGCAAGGGATGCACATCATACTCCCTTGGGTTGAGATAGAAATCCTCATGGTGGACTATGATAGTCTCCAAGAGAGAGTGTGAAGGTAAGCCCATAGTGTCTGTTGATGACCCTGTGCCATTGAATCACTAGCTATCCACCCTCACGAGAAAGGGTGATCCAGAGAACCACCCCGGTATCATGAAGTATTAACCTTGAGTTGTTTTCTCCAGGTGGTGGGCCTACATCAAGTTTGTAAACCTCCAATACTAATTTTAGGATTGTGTTTCATGGCATGTCTTCATTGTGTGATACCAATACTTATTTTTCAATTGATTCAATCTATCCTTTGTGTCTATTGTTTGCCATGTTTTTTGTCCTTTGTTACAGTCAACCCCTACCCTCAGTGGTGAATTTTCTTCTCATAGAGGTGAATTTTCTTTGTGGACAGGCGATAATGCCCTGTAAAGGGGAAATTTTGCGTCTGAACCCAGTCTAGGTCATCCCTTTAGGTGAGTTCATCTTTTTTAGAGGTGAATTTTCTTGTGGGTCCCTTTCTTAGGTGACCCCATGTCTGCTTGTTCCCTAGATAGGTGAGTCTTCTTGGCCTTTAGACGATTATGTGTCTAGTCCTTATCCTTTGAGTCCACCTATTCCCCTAGAATAGGCAATTTTGTCTTCTCCTTGGGTGAACCTGTTGTCCACAGGGGTGATCTTGCGTTTTGTCTGAGTCTTTCCCCATCTGTACACCTCTTAGAATAGGTGAACCTGTTGTCTACAAGGGAAATTTTGTGTCTGCCTATGTCATCCTCGTCTGTACAGTTCAAGACTTGGGTGAATTCGTTTGTCCAATAGGCAATCCCATTTTAGGTGAGTTCATTCCCTGTCTATATGGCTTAAGAAATAGGTGAGTTTGTTATCCCTCGATAGGCAATTTTGACCCCATCCATATGTTTCAAGACTGGTGAATTTGTCAACCCTGTTAGGTGATTTTACAAATCAAGTTTCCCTTATCCCATATGGTCCTTTGAAGGTTTAGGTGATCTTGCGTATTATAGAGGTGATCATGTCAAACATTTAGGTAATCATGTCCATAGATAGGAGAATTTGCATCATGAGTCCGCCCATTTCCTTCACACCTTAGGATATAGGTGAGTCTGAGTCTTTGAAATAGGCGAGTTTTCCTAACATAGAGGCAAGTTCTTTGACCTTGAATAGGTGAAGTCGTGACCTGAAGAGGAAAATTTGTGCCACACAGAGGCATATGCGTTGTCCATACAAAATACAGAGAGTGAATCCTTCGGGCCACTAAAATCCTGTCATTTTTTGAGTCCTTTTTTGAGATCAAAAAATTTTTATCATCATTCGTCTACCCATAATCATCACTTTATTTCGTCTGCATTTTCCAAAAAATTTCCATCCATCAATCAAATCATATAGGTGCATCTTAGAACATCCCTAGATTGCATATCTATCATCGGTTCATCAATCCCAATCCCCTAGGCTTCATTTTAGAGGTTTTTATCCAAGTTGACTTAGGTGTTTGATCCCAATCATCATCCTTCACACTTACTTAGAATTGTTATCCATCTTGAGCTAGTAATCATCCATGGCCAAATCAATCTACATCCATCTTCAGGTAGATTCGGTGTCATAATCATTCTTTTTGTCATCTAATTTGATCGTCAGCATCTTACATCATCTAGTTCGACCTTTGAACTTGGTTTAGAATCAATCTCATCATCCAATCCAATTGATCATCTAATCTTATCAATCATCTCATCCCGTCAATCAATTTGATCTAGTCCAATAGCAACAAATATCCAATCATCCAATCAATCAATCTATCATCTTATCCAATTAATCCTTATTCATCACCTAGGTCATTCATTTAAGTGCATCCTAAAGCATAGCGCCATCTTAGTTCATCCTGGTAGTTTTTCATTTTCATGCCCATTACTTGATTGCAAGCAAAGAAACTCATGGGAGAACAACAAGCTCAAGGTACCTAGCCTCACATCCCTCAAGATCCCACCAATGGTGGCTCATCTTAGTCTAACACCAAAATCCACACTACTATGCCTCCTGATGATGAGAGCATGGTCAACCAACCTGAGGTTACAGTGGATGAATATCTCAACAATCCTATCAATGTCCAAATGACTAGTCATCTTCTCAATGAGTGTGGAGATAAAATCCTCACCACATTGCTCATGAAGGGTATCAAGCCACCGTCTAGATTTGATTTATCCAAGTATGTCAATATCACACCTCCTACACCCTTGGTGTCACAAGATCCTCAAAATTCACAGAGTAATCTAGGTCATTCATATATCCCAAAGGGTCAACCACAAGAGGGTTGGTATCAACCTGAGTTTGGCAATGTCGTGCTTTATCAAGTTGTACAACCCCCTCGTATTCCAATTTTGGTTATGGAAGCACCTCAGCCAAACATTCCTCAAGGCCCCAATCCTAATGATCCTCTTGCTTTTGGTATTCCACAAAGTCTCCCTAATCATCCACCCATGAACATCATTCAAAGCTCAACTCCCATACTGTCTGCACCACCTCTCACACCTAGCCAACCTAGTCAACCACTAGTGAATACTGGGGGAAATCCTTTCGCTACACTACCACCACCTCCTAGACCTACACCCGCGTCTAATTTACCACCACCTCCATTCACGTCTCAGCAACCGCCTCAAGGCAATATCTCGTCCTTCCATCAGCCTCAACTTAACCCACAACAGGCAATGCCATCTCAACTACCTCACCAACAGGTGTCACAACAACCTCCATCTCAGCCTTTACAGCATGCCACCATTCCATCTCAACCTCCACAACACACCTCAATTCCCTCATAGCCCCCACATCAAGCGTGGGTCACTTCACAACCTCAGCAACAACCTCCACAACAACCGCAAGGTGTCCCATCACAAACCCCTCAGCAAATGAAAATGCCCACTCACCAACCAACATCATCTTATCAATTTCCTCCTCACCAACCACAAGTCCCTTAGTAGCATCAAATTCCATCTCAACCTCTTTATCAACAACCACCATCTTACCAACAACCACTTTAGCATACACAAGTCCCAACACAAACACTAAGCAACCCTGTTGCTCAATACCTGTATCACTCACTAAGCACGTATACTGCATATGCTACCCCATTCAATCCTAATCCCAATCCCACTTATCACAATCCTCAACAATCCCAGCAACAACCATCTTACACAAATCCCTAGCAGTTGCAACACAATCCTTATTACCAACCATCCAATTTGCAATAGCCTCTGTATGCTTCCCAATAACCAACTATTGTTTACAACTATCAGTCCAATCCGTATTATTCCCAGCAGCAACCACCATAGCAAAAAGGTGCTTCCACATCATATTACCAAACACCTATGTCATATCAGCAGGGAGCCTCCACCTCGTATTATTAGGCCCCACCATCCAATCAACCATTTTACGCCAATCCACAACCCGCATACCTCAATCAATATCAAAAAACTTCTTTGTATCAGCCTCCACCATCATACAATCAAACCATCCCAACTCCATCCACATCATATCAACAATATGCTCCATATAGTCAATCTAACCTGACCAATCCCCCTTCGACAGCTGTTAATAAGGAGTGGGAAGAGATCAAAGTTGCATTGAAAGATTTACAAGCAGGGACATCCAAAAAGTCTTTCAAATTTGAAGAGATTTGTCCTTATCCATTTGATCCGTTGATCTCACTTGTTCCTTTTCCAAAGCATTTTGAAAATTCAAAGTTTGATAAGTATAAAGGAGCTAAGGACCTAAAGAACCATCTTCAATAATTCTACTCACACTGCCAAGAAGTCCTACACAATGACAATTATCTCTTACGGTTATTCCCTAGGAGTCTAATGGGGGTGGCTCTAGATTGGTTTATGGGTCTTCCAAAGGGATCAATCTCTTCTTTTAAGGAATCTTTCATAAAAATGTGTTGCACACTTCTCCTTCAATTTGGAGAAGGATATTGATACCTTAGATCTTCTAAAATAAAAACAACGTGAGGGAGAGACCTTTGCAAGCTACCTACAAAGGTAGCACGCCGTGGCTAGTCGTATGAAATCCCATCTCAATGAGAAGGACATGGTCACCATTTTGGTAGCAAACACCCATTTAGATATGGCACATAATCTCAATCTTCATTGTGTCACAACCTTTGCAGAGGTCATAGAAAAAGGTGCTATCATTGAGAGAACGCTCATTGCTAAGGGGTGGGTCAAAATTTACAATCTAGATAAGGACAAGTCATCTGGAGATAGGTTCAGCTACTAGAACAATAATAAGAGCACTGTCAATGATGGTGTCACCAATACCAAACATGTTCAAGTAGTTAACACCTCAGAGAGGTCGCACTACGTCCCTAATCAACCATCAGTTTCTAATGTCATATCACTACCACAAGGGGCACCACGTCCTCCTCAATAGTCCAATCAGTAGAAACAAGGGAAAAATAAATTCTCATTCACTTAATTGGGAGAATCTTTAAGTGTTGTCTTCAATAGGCTTCTCCAGGTGAGCTATCCAATTACTTATCCTATGACTAAGCCTTTCGATGAGTCTAAGCCAAAGCTCACCTAGTACAGAGAAAATGAATACTGTGATTTTCACAAAATCAAAGGGCATTCCACAAATAAGTGTTAGGGCCTCAAAACATACATCCAAGATCTTATAGATTGAGGTGATATCCAAGTGGATGCAAACTAGGCCACATCGTCCAATGCCCAACTCTAGATATATCAAAATGCTTTTCCAAAACACAATCAGGGTGCCAGTATGTCCAATGCTAATCTCGGGTCAAGCAATAACAATGATCAAAATAACAACACAAATAATGCCAGCTACAAGAATGTACCCTGTAACTATGATGGCATATTTATGTGCATCAGTCAGGTAGAGCCTCTTGTATCAATAATTCATGTTAAAGGTGAAGACTTGCAATGTGTTGTCATGACCCATCACACTCGCATAACTATTCTTGGAGCCTCCACGTCAGCCCATCCAACTCCCATAAGCTCTCAATACAATATTCTTGATCACCTTGGAAAGACTCTAGCTCAAATATCCATCTTGCATTTGCTTAAGTCTTCTCCTGTTCATCAAGAAATCCTTACCAAAGCTTTACAGGATACCCATGTCCCCAATGATATAGATCCTACCCAATTTCAAGCCTTGGTAGGACACTTGTCATCCACATATTAGCTGGGCTTCAGTCAAAATGACATGCCTTCCATCGACTCAAATCATAACCATCCCCTTCACATTGAGGTCCTCGTAGCTCGACATAAAGTAAAAAAGGTCCTAGTAGATAATGGCTTAACCTTTGTACATTGAAGTTAATAAAATAGGTAGGATACACCCATGTTGACTCGAACAACCAGGTTATCACCATCAAAGCATATGACAACGCAGAATGAGACTTTGAAGGAATTATTTGTCTTCCTATCTAGGTTGGACCTATTGTACAATATACCACGTCTCATGTCCTTGATATATACCTTCCATACAATCTCCTTCTTGGCCGCCCATGGATCCATGTCATACAAGTTGTCCCGTCCACTTATCATCAATGCCTGAAATTCTTGTTCAATGGGATGGAAGTAACTATACATGTTGATCCGCAACCCTTTGAATATTGCCATGCATTAGAAGCTTTCTTCCCTCACTCTCACTATTGTCTAGGAGTTGAAGTGGGGGTACCTCATGCATCATCTTCTAATCCCTCATCTAATCCATCCTCCACCACAACATCTATTCCATCTTCCACAATCACTAAGGTCTAGATCATAGAAAAAGGTTGTGGTGAGTATGAGATGTGCACGACTTTAAATGTGGCAACCATGCCAAAATCACCTCATACTTATGGCCAACCTTCTCAGTCCACACCAAAAGAAGAATAGAAGACAATCACACTTAGTTCTAAGAACGTGGGGTCTAGCACTTTCCGATCTCCTGGAACATGACAAGATCAACCAGATGATGATATCAACCAGTGGATATACCAAGAAGAGTCTGAGCCTTCTCCCCCTATTAAGGAATATTTCCAAGAGACTTATCCTCATGCATCTAAGCTAGCTAAAAAGTACAATTATCAAGGGGGAGGCCTTCGAATAGAAGATCAAGGAAGACAATAACCTGTTGATACTCCTATGCGACCAAGACATTTGGGCTTAGGCTATGACACAAAGAAAAAGGTCCATGCGACATCAACTAGTACATCTAATAACGTTAGTGTGGATAATGGTTTCCTTGAGGACATACCCGAGGAAGAGTTCATCATACTCGCATATGATGATGGAGAACTCTCATCCATGTTCGACTACCTATCCTTCTTTACCATCAGCCTTTCCCTTGGCCATCCTGAACTCATTGACTGGGACTTACGAGGTAGTGCACCTATTGATACCTTTCATTCAGTGGACACTTATGTGCATCTCATGGGATTGGGGGAAGATGAACACCCTAACCACAAAAGTAAGAAAAAACAAAATTAAAAAAGGTCATCTAGTGAAAACCTCTCTGAGGCACTTCCTAACTCAACAAAATTCAAAAAAAAGGGTGTATCCAACAACGAAAAACCTTGATGAGGCACTGGAGGATGGGGATTTTCATCTTCACCTTGTTGGAACTCAGTTGTCTAAATGATCTTCTATCTTGATAGAAGAAACTTAAGAAGTTAATTTGGGAACAAAAGAAGCCCCTAAGATCACATACATAGCCAAATATTTTTCAGAAGAAGAGCA
>VDFB02381719.1:0-10598 GCA_007258455.2 Sequoia sempervirens | reverse complement strand
GCTTTGGCTACTTTGGAAAATTGAAGCTATAGAGAAGCTCAAGAACATTTCTTGAGGCAGCATTCTTCTGGAACAGGTTCCTTTATTGTTTTTGTGAATTTTGAATTGAAAAGTTGTTTATATTACTATAATGCAATTTGGAAAAGGATAGAAAAATATTTTCAATACTATAGAAGTTCTTGTTTCTTTCTGTTTAAAAAGATTTCCTGAGGAGGAACCTCTATAGAAAACAATTAAAAATCCTCTGTGTAGTTTGTTCATTTGAAATAGATTGATACAAAAGAAATTATAAATCTTTGTAGGAAATCAATATTATGTTTGGTTTCCCTATTCCTTTTAATTGTTGGGAAAATAAAATCTCTGAGTTTATCTGTAGGAAAACTTCTTTTGTGTAATTTGTTTGCTCAATTTGAATCAATGTTGAATTTATTTATATATAAATATATACATATATATACATATATATTGAAATATATATGTATACGTATATATATATATATATATTATATAAATTAGTTTAATTTATTTTAAACACTGTAATTTTAAATGCAAGAAATCGCCGCACAGAGAAATTTGAAGGTATAGGAAAAATCAATGTAAAATATATATAGGCGTTTCTGTTTAAAAATGCAGTAAATGCATGTTTATGTTTGAGGTTGGGGAGTTGCCCCCATAGCAGCTCATATGAGAGGCACGTTGTGGGAGGCAGCACTCAACATTGTTCACCCATAGTGCACCCCTCATATGGGGTGCGGTTGTGACCAGTGCCCCAACACAACCTTCATAGGCTGTTGAAACCCGCGCGTGCTTCTTAATTCCACGTGTATGATTTTTGATTTGGGGTTTTATTTTATTATATTTGTTATGTTATAAAATATTGATATATATATTATATATATATAATATAAGATATATGTTATTTATAATACATATTTTATATAATATATATATATAATATGTGTATATGTTTTATATATATGCATTTGTTTGGAAATTGTATTGTAGTTATTTGTAAATGAAAATGGGGAGAAAGTATAAATATCCTTATAATTAAATTTGTAATTAAATAATATATTAATAGGTATATATATAATTATATCTATTTATATATATACATATTAAATATATTTATTTAATGTGTGAGTAATATAGTAATTATTTGAATAAGTATGATTAATTAAATTAAAATGATTTAATTGTTTTATTGTGCAATTGATTTAAGTTTATGAGTACCTGTGAAAACTAGAAGATGAACAATTACTTTAATTCGCTGCTGAATTGTAAGTTGGAAAATTATATATATTTTAAAAATGGTGCATTTTAATATGCGAAATTGATTGTAATGGATTTAGGAAATCCGAATGATAGAATTTTTTATTTTCTTGAATTGTATTTAAAAGTACAAGTTTTTGTAATTGTGTACTGGGAGGGTAGTAATTGTTATTACGAGAATCTAAGTCTTCCAGAGTTGTAATTTGTGAAAAGGGGTTGTTGTATCTTTAGTCACCCTTGGAGATTTCTTGGGTAGTGCACATATTGGGATTCAGTATTGGACATCCGTAGAGATGTGTTACCTTTTGAGGTGTAATGGTTATTGTTGTCAGTTTTTAGTGCACTGTCTACCCTTGGCATGTGGTTTTTAAGTTATGTGTTGTCGATTGGGGAGTGGCTTTCAGCGAGGACTGAGAAACGAAGTGGTCCTAGGAAAACTCATGTGGGAGTCAGTATAATCAAGTGAGAATTAAATAATCTATTAGCTTAACACATTTAACAAGATAATTAGCCTCGCTCATTGGCTCAAGGGCTTGTATGAGACTTGAGATGAGTCGAGAAGGCCTGGAATGGCTAGATCGTTATCTTGTCTTTTTGAAAGATAACCAATTTCGCACTGGTGTGCATGTGGGGCCAGAATTGTGAGAGGTTACCAGGTTAACCCTAGAGGGGGGTCGAGACATAGCTGGAAGATCTCCTTTGGACAACCAATGCAACCTTTGTGATGACACTCCTCCTATGACAACAGTCAGTTTATTTGTATTGTGTTGGTAATTGATTTAGTGGTTCTGGAAGCAATGTGACCATAGTTCTTGTTTATCTGTACTGTGAGTATTTTTGTATATAGCCTATGTCTAGAGGTAGTAGGATTTCCTTGGTTACCTTTTACTATCTCCTAGCATGAGGGTTGGGCCTATGGGTACCAGATGGTTGGGTGGCGTGCATCTTACACTGTTGAGTTTCTCTTCCTGTACGTGATGGCAAGATATTCTTATTTGAGGAGCTCGTGTGGTTCTTTGGATTTGTTCTTCTCTTTCTTCATTGTAATTGTGGATCATTATGTATAATTGTAGTACCTCATTTGTATCAAGGTGAACCTTTGAGATGTAATTGTAATAATATTTATGATTTATTCATTATTGGATTGAATGGTGTATTGGATATTATGTGGTGTTGTATCTGTGGAAATATGTTCAATACATTTCTATGTGTTAGATTTATCTTACAATTTTTAATGGTTTGTTGTATGTTGTATCTTGAGTTTAATATTCTTATGTTATGGTTGGTTTAAATTTTATAAGTAATGGGTTTACATGTAGAAGCGTTGCATGGCCTAGATGATGTATGTGGTTAGAGTAGGATACTTTACTCATCTTGTTATACATTTTAAGGAAAAAAAATTAGTTGTGCTTCCATAGTGTGCATCATCCTCTAGGTTGTGGGATGGGGTTTTACATTGCATTAGACAAAATTCAACTTTTCAAAGATTCTCTAACACTTTTTTTAGAATTCCAATCATTTGTGTGTGTTTTTTTGTTTGTGCAATGGGGAGTAGCAGTCGGTGTAATAGAAAAGGTAAAAAGGAAACTTATAGTAGATCAAATGAAGCATATAGAGCAAAAGATAGAGAAAGTCATATGAAAAGAAGACAAGGTATGCAAAATATTCAAATTGAAGCTTCTTCAAAACAAATTAAATGTTAATTCAAGTGAGAGATGAAATAGAAATTGAAAATATTAGACATCATATTCAAATTGAAAATGAAAACATTGAAATTGAAAATGAAAATGTGAACAATATTGAGAATGAAAATGTTGTTGAAAATGTTATTGAAAATGTTGAAAATGAAAATGTGGTTGAAAATGAAATTGTTTCTTATAACGAAAATGTTGTTCAAAATGAAATTGTTTTTGAAAATTTTGAAAATATTGAAAATAGAGAGAATGAAAATGTTAATAACATTGTACTTGAAAATGAAAATGTTGATAACATTGAAAATGTTGATAATGAACCTTAGGTAACACCTGATTACAAAAGAACCCCTAAATGGTTGGTTGAAATAGATGAGAACATAATTGATAATCTTGAAGGAAAAAGGTCAAAATGAACAGTTCATTTGTGGGCTATGAAAATGTTCAATGAATTCTTTTCCAATAAGGAATTAACATAACAATGCCAAATTTTTGTGCAATTACTTAAGATTTACAAAATGAGACCATTATTAAAAAAAATGAAGATTTGTCTCACAAAAAAAAAAGAAAAAAATAGTCTTATTGTAAAACATCTTTTTAACATGCTCTAACCTCTATTGGAAATACTAGTAAGGAAAAAGATAAAAGTGTTGCTCAAAGACTGATGACAACCTCACTAGTAAGCCATCATTT
The DNA here is from genome assembly GCA_007258455.2 of Sequoia sempervirens. Lineage (NCBI taxonomy): Eukaryota > Viridiplantae > Streptophyta > Pinopsida > Cupressales > Cupressaceae > Sequoia > Sequoia sempervirens. Next base: position 6,942 of record VDFB02381719.1, on the reverse strand, counting down.
GAAAAATGTTTGTTTAATGAGAAAAACTTGTATTGATTTTAACTTAAATCATAAAACATTGAATAGAGCACTCTCAAGAAGAGGAAGAATCGATAGTGCTCTTCAAAATGATACGTGGACTTTTAGTCAGAGGCTTCCACATGTTGATAAAAAGCTAACTGATAATGTTAAGATGAAAATTGAACAATATTGGAATTCTCACTCTAGAGTATCATTGAATGTAAAGGATGTTTTAAAGTTATGAATTGGTAATCGAGATCGTACACACCATCCTAAACATTTTTTGGAATGTAGCCAAATAATTTTGTACAAACAATTTTTCCAAGAACATCCACATTTGCAAATCTCACAAAGGGCTTTTGAGTCTTGAAACCCATTTTATTGTGTTCCTATTAAGGTTCGTAATACATGCTGTTATAAATACCATGTTGAGTTTTCAATGTATCATGAATTGTTATGCCATATTCGTTCTACTATGCATACTGATTAAATGTTGTGGGAGTGTCATGCAATGCAACTTCCCAAGTCATCCAGGGAGTTGTTAGATTCATTTTTATGCATTAGAAGTGATGGTTGCTTATTTTATAGAAATGATTGTTTAAATGAATCGTGTTTGCAATGTGGTGGTTTATCGAAGTTTGTAACATGCTTTCATGAGGGCAATGATCATAATTTTGGTAACAAAATTTTTGAGAAAAATAAGTATGAGATAGTCAAATACACATTGAAGAGTGGAGGTGAGGGTTCTAGATGCGAGTTGGTTGCAAGAGAGGTAAGTATTGTTGATTTTATTTCATATTTTAAGAAAAATATTTTCTATAAATATGCAAGGCATAGCCATAGGTCGTAGTGGTTGAATCGACAATTCAGGATATGTAAGGACTCTTTCCCCATTGGAACTATTGTATCTGTAATTGATTTTGCTGAAAAATTACACATTAAAACCACAAAATGAAGTTCAATCACAATATTATAATTCTATTCAAATTGTTATTTTTGTCCACATAACATATACGCATGCCCCTGATAGTATAGAAGAGGACAGGAAGATAATTAGGGAGTACCATTTTTACATGAGTGATGATAGATCTCATTCATTTGAGTTTGTACAACATTGTTTTGAAAAAATTTCTGAGTTCTTGCAGGAAAAAGGAATTTCAATGGGTCAACATCTGATTTGGTCAGATAACTACACAGGGAAATTCAAGAATGCTCACATGGTTTATTGGTTGAGCATGATGCATATAGAGAGGGGTGTACCACATATTTGTAGTTTTTTTGAAGCTGGGAATGGAAAAGGCGAGCATGATGGTGCAGGTGCATGTGTGAAGATAGCTTTGGTTAAGGAACAAATGAAGATTAAAGGTGGTGCAACATTTAGTGATGCATGTTCTATTATGGATTGGTGTATTTATGCACTATCACGAGGAGGGACACTTGATTCACAAGTCTATAGGTTATTTTGGTTGGTTGAGGAGGGTACGGTGGGAGATAGAATGAAATGTCAAACAATTAGAGATTCTTCAAAGATGCATTCAGTTCAAAGCTCAGATGCGAGTGCATGAACCATATGGACATGAGAGATGGATTTTTTTTGTCAAAATTGTATTTAGTGTGATTGGGATCAGTGCGAGTCAATTGAGTGGGTAGATACATGGATTCCACAGTACCTAACTCCTTTATCTGTAGCACAATCCCCATTACAATATGTAATGGAAAGTTCACTCGACTACGATCATCTTTCAGATCTTGTATAGCCAGGACATGTCTATGCAGTTGTAGCACCACAGGGGAATGAAGAGGGATCAGACTATTGGTTGGCACGATGTGCACTGGGAAAGAAAAAGATAACACAACTGATGATAGATGATGATGGGTTCATGTATCCTACAAGTTCAGTTGTTGTTTCTCAAACTTGGTTGCATTACCATTTCATCATCTTTTAGGTTGTTTACAATAATATAGATTTGTTATTCTAAGTATATTTAGATGTTGATAAAAATTTATGATCACACAGGTTTAGTTGTTGTTTTCAAAACTTGGTTGTGAACATATATGATTAGAAAGAATGGTGTACCTTCATTTGAAGACTATGAGAAACACAAAACCATTCTCATGTATTCACACCTTGTTATAGCAACAAATGTTAAGCTATTGAGACATCATTATAGACCAAAAACAAAAAAACTATGGACAATTAGTAGTGTTGATCATGAAGCATTACTGGAAACTCTGAAGGTAAGAGATGACCCTACATGCACACTTGAGTAGTGGATCATTTGTTGTATGGGACATGTATGATATTTTTCATCACATTTTGATATTGTTTATCTGCTAAGGTTCATTATTTAGGTTATTTAGAATAATATAGATTTGTTATTCTAAGCATCTTTTATAGTTTGCATTACCAATTCATCATCATTCAGGTTGTTTAGAATAATATAGATTTGTTAATCTAAGCATATTTTCTATTGTGACCACATAGATTTCTCATTTGAAGTATATTGCAATGTTCTTGGCATGATTGATCATGGAGTTACTGCAACAATAGCTAGCTCTAATCCTTTGGAAAAGGTATACGAAAGATTAGAATAATATAGATTTGTTATTATAAGCATCTTTTCTAGTTTGCATTACCAATTCATCATCATTTAGGTTGTTTAGAATAATATAGATTTGTTAGTCTAAGCATCTTTTCTATTGTGACAATATAGATTTATCATTTGAAGTATATTGTGATGTTCCTAGCATGATTGATCATGGAGCTACTGCAAAAATAGCCAACTTTGATCCTTTGGGGGAGTTATGGGACATATTACAATAATATAGATTTGTTATTGTAAGCATCTTTTATAGTCTGCATTACCATTTCATCATCAATTGGGTTGTTTAGAATAATATAGATTTTTTATTCTAAGCATATTTTCTATTGTATGTAGTTTAATTGCTACCTTGATGGTTTGTATAGGTTCTTGTCATTCCAAAACGTCAACATGCTAGTCTTGTGGAAGACTGTGCTGACCGCGAAGGCAATGCATGCTCTATTTCCTTCCCCTACTGGGAAATGACTATGTATTAGGGTCATTTTTTGTATGCCTACATGGCATTTTATAAATCCTATATTTGATAGAAATTATTGAATGATAATATCATGCATATTGTGTACAATTTACATGTATTCAAGTGTATACTTTACGACCTATATGTTTTAATGTGTATACTTTGTATTCATGTGTGTAGTTCATGACTTAAGTGTATTTGAGTATTTCTAATGTATACTTGACGAACTACATGTTTTAATGCGTATACTTTGTATTCATGTGTGTAGTTCATTACTTAAGTGTATTTGAGTAAATGAATCACTTTTTCACTTACTCACGAGGAACAAAACGAACCCTAAACCCCTTTGCACCTTTACATCGCATCCATCTGACCCTTTTTCCATCAACTGAAAAACTCAACACCACAGGAAAACATCTTAGAGATATCAAAAACCAAGAGAGGTTATTATAGAGGGTACCAACATGATCCCATAGCCTAGGACGAAGATTCTGTAAGTATCATAGTTTTCGAGAAATATCCCTTCAAATATTGTATTCTTTTAGCACTTTAAACTCTTAAGGGAAATCGTTGATCCAATGTAGCTTGGAGTGATTCAATGTATACGGGTGAAAAATATGACCATCCCTAGCATAAATGTACCCATCCAGACGTGTTGGAACAATCCATTTGGTTGTACAAGTTGCAGAACAAAAGTTGCACCACTTTGCAACTTTACACTGCTTGCATTTGACAATTTTTTCCTCAACTAAAAAGTCGTCACCAAGGGAAAACACCTTCGAGATAGCAAAAACTGAGAGATTTCATTGTAGAGGGTCCCAACATGATCCCATAGCCTCAAACAGAGAGTCAGTAAGCATCATGGTTTCTGAGAAATAGCCCTTCAAAGATTGTTGTCTTTGAACACTTTGGACTCTTAAGGGAAATCGTCTATCCAATGTAGCTTGAAGTGATTCAACATATTTGGGTGCAAAAGAGGACCATCCCTAGAATAAACGTACCCATCTAGACGTATTGGAACAATCAGTTTGGTTGTAAGAGTTACAAAATGAAAGTTGCACCACTTTGCAACTTTACACTGCTTGCATTTGACAACTTTTTCCTCAACTAAAAACTTGTCGCCACAGGAAAATGCCTCCGAGATAGAAAAAATTGAGAGAGGTTATTGTAGAGGTTCCTAACACGATCCCATAGCCTCAGACGAAGAGTCTATAAGTGGTGTAGGAGCACCTGCCAAGTGCCTAAGTACAAGCTTATTTTGAAGGTTTTGTTTTAAATTTCCTTTTTGTTGTTTTGGTAAGGTCTTGGTTACCTTTTAGTTGGTGGTTGGGGACCTTTATGGTTCTTAGGTAAAAATTAAATAACTTGGGAAATCCTTTGTGAGGTTGTTTCATAAGTTTTGTAAAGTTTGCAAAACACATTGTGTTTTCTAACACAATGTTTTGGACGTTTTGAGCTCGAGAAAACAAACCTAACTGCTTCTTGGCATTATATAAGGATTCTCTCAAACTTTTGAAGAGATTAGAAGATTTGGTTCTTGGCAGTTTACTGAAAACAATAAAAGGAAACAGTGATTTTAGGTGTTAAAAATCTATTTTCTGGTTTTGACTGAGTAACAGTAATCTCAATGAGTTAGCAAGGCATTTAGTTTGGTTGTTGACATGTAAAGGATCCTTTTGATTCATTCCTTGTGGCATTTTAAACAACTTCTCCATCGTTTTCTTCTGTTCTTGTACATACTACATTTTACTTTTCTCACTGTTGACTGGTAAATCTATTTTAAAATGGTGGTTTAGTCTGTTTCTTTCCCGTGCCAAGAAGCATGGTTGTGTGGGAAACAAGGCTAAACCCCTTGCCTGTATATAGGTTAGTATTAGGACGTGGTAGGATTTATTGTAGCATGCTAAAGATCTATTCCTAGGCGAGCAGACCATGCCCGGTTAGGAAAGATTCATAAATAGTGCTTCAAAATGTGCAGGGGTGACTAATTATTGGAAACCCAAGGTGTGAAAAGATTGTTGGGGACCTTGTAAAGGTCTGACAGGTGGCAGGAGACATTCCCAAGTCCTCTAGAGGCAGAAGGAAGGAGACAGTCCTCCTTGTATCCAAGAAAAGGTTTAAAAAAAGCCTTAAAGTCTCAAAATCTAGAATATTCCTATGTACGGCCTGAGAAGTGCAGAAACCAAGGAAATCTTGTAGTGCTCCAAAATTGAGCCAGGGTTCCTTCTCTGTGATTGTGGTGTTCTTGTAGTAGGGAGGAGTTTTAACCATTTTTCTTGTGGAAGAAGGCCTAATTCTTGTAGCCTTTCCAAACCCTAAGCTAGGGTTTAAGGAAAGTGATAGGAGAATGGAGCTTTGGGCTTGGATAGGGAGCATTAATAGACCATTTTGAAGGTAAGAAGACCTATGCACACCCCTGCAACATTGTTAGGAGGATTGAGAGATTGACTAGTCTTTAAAGGGATTAAGGACTAGATGGAGAAAATGAGGAGAAGCATCAAGAATGGCTTGGGAGCGTCAAACTGAAATTGATAGCAAGGTTGGAAAATGACCAAGGGTGCCTAAATAGCTTTAGGACCTATAGGTTGACAAGGTGGAGTGAAACACCAGGCGTTTATATATTTGAGACCTAGAGCATTGAGCCAGGGATTGACTCAATCCAACCTTTGTTGCTATCAGATTGGTATCAGAGCCTAGCTAAAGATTTGGGAAAGGAATCTTGCATGTCAGACATTGAGTCAAGTGATACTTCCACCATGGTGACCAATGCAGAACTGGAAAAGATGGTTGAAGAGCAAGAAGAAGACAATAAGCAGTTGAGGAAAAGAATAGCTCAACTTGAGGCAGCAGTGAGGAGTGCACAGTTTGAAGGAAGAATTCCAAAAGAAGAAGAGGTTGCAGAGGAAGATAAGACCCATGAACCTGACCCCGTCTTGAAGGAGGAGCCTTTCTTGAAGGCATTAAAAGCTTTGAGTGGAAAAGCACTTGAAGGAATACCACTATTTAGTGGAAAGATGGAACCTAACCTAGTCATGGACTGGATAGAAGGAATGGAGAACCACTTTGAATGTGATGGAGTCACAGAAGCACAGAAGGTGAAGGTTGCAAAATCAAGGTTGAGAGGATTAGCTTTGACATGGTGGAAATTTGTCCAGACTGAAAAGGAGAAAGAAGGCAAGCAAACCCATATCAACCGAAAGGAATGGTTGCTAAAGTGAAAGCAGTCGGCAGTCGATGACCCGCGATGATCCAACCCATAAGAAGAGCAGTTTAAGACAAAAGGATGTCAATGCCTAATCGGCATTCCCAAAAAGCTTGGTTTGAGATCAAATGTGGCGTAAGATGAGAGCCTAAAAGTGGCTAGGTACCTCAATGGTTTGAAGTGGAGCATACAGGAAGAGATGGCTTTACTCAGCCCCAAGACAGTCCACCAATGTTATCAGCTGGCTATAAAGATTGAAGAGAGGAATAAAAGAAAGCATGATCAGTCCTCTAAGGGCAGAGGCAGAGGCATAGATCAAAGAGGACAGCGTGGAGGTTACCAAGGAAGAGGTAATGATCAAAGAACCCAAGGAGAATCTAAGCTTACTGAGCATGGAGGTGAAACATCATCAAGAGGAGGATTTAATAGAGGAAGAGGACCTCAAGGGGGTTCAAACAGAGGAAGAGGAGCAGGCAGAAGTAACTCCTACTTTGCCACCATGAAGTGCTATCACTGTAATCAGCTAGGTCATCCAGCTTATAGGTGCCCAGAGAAAGCTTCATCTAGCAATGAGAAAAGAGTAGCTTATGCACAAGAGGAAACCATGAGTGTCAAGTCACCTGAGATCAGTCATATAGAATCAAAAGTAGGTGAAAATCTGATGTTTAATAGAGTGCTGA
>VDFB02381718.1:0-20055 GCA_007258455.2 Sequoia sempervirens | reverse complement strand
TGGTAGGATTTTGTTCTCCTAGATCCGATCTCGGCTTGTAGTGTTGTAATTTTGAGAAATTTGGCATAAACAAGTATAAATACAAGGTTATTTCACTCATTTTCACCTAAGACTTTCAAGAGAGCATGCCTTATAGAAAATTTGAGTTCACAAGATCATTTAAGAGTTTACAAGAGTATTCAAGGACATTCAAGAGAAATTATAAAGCATTCAAGGGCATATTTATTCATCATTTGTCGTAGCAATTCAAGATCCATCATCATGTCAAGATCATAATGCATCAAGTATATCGTTGAGCTAGTGTTATGATGTAGTATTCGAGATCCAAGTCAAGCATTATTTCATATCCAATTCAAGATCAAGATCTACATTCTATATGGTGACTTCATATTATATTTTTGATTTATATCTTAAGACATCATTCAAGGTATCATTGTTCATGTTTCATATTCATATTTCATTTTTTCATCATAAGGTTTAATTACCTAAACGGGGTTTGTCCAAGGAAAACCCCTATCTCCTAACAAATCAACAAGTTTCTCTCTCTCTACATGTGTGATTACAAATCTAGGTGTCTTGGAGCTTAAAAGATCTTTGAAGACTAAGTCACAAGGTTGAAGAAAGTTATCAAGTCATCACAGGGTTGCTATCTTCACGAAAAGTCACCTATAAGTTGCAAATGAGGGTTTCAGACCCAAAAACAAAGTGTGGAAGGAAGAGTAGAGATAGAAGAGCAGGTTCAGATCTTGACCTTCTGAAAAAGAAAAGTGGGGCTGATATGCCACTTGTGGTGTATCAGTCCCAGTATAACACATTTTCTAGATTTTAATGAATTCAGATCAGCCATTGTGAGATTCTAGTTTTGACACAAGAAACTCTAGTTTGGGACTAAATCACCTAGATTGGCCTATGAGTCCCAGTGGGAATGAAACAACAAGTTTTTAGGGTTTTCAAGCTTGTTTTGACCTCATCACTCTCCCAGGTGCACCTCTGTACTTTCTTATTCTTTTATTCTACATTTCAGTTTCATTTCCTTGGTCATATAGTTAGGTTTTGCATGTTACTTTGCATGTTACATTCATTTTCTTATCTTTCCAAGCTTGGTGGTGAACCCATTTTTAGTCTTTGATCAACCCTAGGACGTTCCTTATTGCAAGATATATTTATCCCTTTCTACATTCACATTGAGATCTCTAGGGTTTCTTTGAATGAAACAAAAGTGAAATAGAACCCTATCCTTGTGCTCTATCTCCTAAAAGGCGGGGCACCCTATTTTCATTGTTACATTTTGTTGAACCTGCATTTAGAACATCCTATTTATGATTTGGAGTGCATTATAATCTTAGATTTAACTTGCGTTAAATTTGCATTAGGTTTTACATTAGTTAATTGGCATCTAGGGTTTCTAAATCTTGCATTAGTGATAGTGCATATGGGTTGCATTTTTGTATCTTGCATCATTTATTTTCATCTATAATCTGCAATTATAAACAATCCAAACATGATACAAGTTAGCAACCTTAGAAATAGCCTGCACTTCCATAAATTGGTAAGGATCCCATAATAGTGGTTTCTTACAATTTCACAACCGACACCTAAAATTATTATTTTTAACTAAATCTTCACATCTTCAAGTAACCTATAGCGGCTAAACCGTGGAGGGAATTTTAAAGATAGTGCAACCAGAGTCCTTCATCAAATTTTTGTTTGTAGATTCTAAAAAATATTCTTTTCTAAAATTTTGGAATCAAATCTTGCACTTTTCCATCTCCCATGAAAAATTGATTTTTCAAAAAACAAACATTTTATGATGGTAATAATCAGATACCACATAAATTTTTTCCATGAAGGATAAAATTCTAATTTCTAAATTTAGATTTGTAACTTTGATATCTAGTGCTTCCACTTGGTTAGATAGTTTTTTATTGAATTATTTTTCCTTAATCAAGTTTCAGTGTCAAACAAATTACAATTTAGACAACAAGAACTCAGATAACGAACTTTTTGTATATGTCAAAATTTTATTTTATTTTTTTTGTTGGATCAAGGACTTCAATTTCTGGTGCACTCATACTTTTCAAAATTTTTTTTTTTATAATCTTCTATTTTTCCATATGTGAAGAACAAAGAAATTCATTTTCGATGAAAACCCTATGTTTAATAAAACTTAAAAAACAAATACATAACAAAACCAAAACATATTAAAATTATATTCATTGGATAGCTTGTTCTGAGGAATACCATAATCATTTGAAATAAATTTTAAATGAATTTATTTGATCCCCCAAAAGCCAAATCAAAAGTGATTTTATCAGCATTTTGATAGGTGTAAAGGGAGACACACATTTATAGGTATGGTTTAAAACTAGCGTAGGTTCTATCCAGTTTGATCTAAGGTGATTCGACCAACCCTCTTCAATTGGAATCCTTAAAATGGAACTTTTATAGGCTTAAAACATTATATTTTCTAAAAATATGTGATTTCAGCTAAAATTTGTTCCTCTCAGTAATTGTAAACCACTATTGTGACAACACTCGGTGTGAAAACCCTATTCTGGGACTCATACGCCCCTTTGGGCGATTTAATCCTAGTACATATTTTTTTCCTACTTTCTGGGATTTTTGTGTTGTGCATTTTCTAGCATTTGACCCCTACAAAAACCCTACCTGGGACTCATACGCCCCTTTGGGTGAATTAGTCCCAAATCAGACCTAAAACTGCCTTTTACAGCATTGAAAACCTTGTTTCTACACTTCTATTTGTTGTCATTAGTTATTTGTTTTAGTTGGTTGAGTTTTTGTTACATGAATTTCACTAGATCTAGCTTAAATCGATTCATTTCATGCATTTCTTAATTCCAAATTTGTATTTACAACATTTCAATTTTAAATTATTGCATAGTGTAATAAGCAAATTACCTTTTTTGTAATCTAAAAATTGCATATACACATTTTATTCTAGGTCATTACAATTCTCTTTCCATTTTGAGTTGGTCTAGATTAATTTTTACAAATGATAGTATCTATCTTTTCCAAGTTTGCAAAGAAAAAGTTAGTCAATAAGAATGTTAGTCATTCATTCCATACATTTCCTACTTATGAGAGTCTCTTAGTGCAAGAAACTAAAAAAATGTTGACACTTTCCTTAAATTTACACACCCTCCTATCTCTCCTATTTGTGGGAATGATGGATAAAAGATGATACAAGCATAGATAACCATGACGATCATAGTTGTTCTTCTCTCAACACCTCTCCTATTAGTGACAAAGGTATCTTGGTGAAAGAAGATACAATCGTTGAGAATCATGAAAGTCTTGCTTGTCCTTCTCCTCCTCTCCCTTGGGAAGATATTATTGCACAAATGAATGAGATCATAGACACATTTCTAAAAATCACCTTACCTAATTTCCATTCATCCCTTAATTGTGAGAACATTTTAGTGAAAGAGGATGTAGTTGTAAGGAATCATGACAATCATATTGTAAGTGAAGACGATAGGTTGATGTTAGATGATCGAACCTTTAAGATCTATGCCAACCCTCTATATGTTCTTTCCCCTACTTATCATATTTTGGAAGACATTAGGGGACAAAGGAATGAAATTATGGACAACCTTGACAATCATATTTGTTCTTCTCCTAGTATCTCTCCTAGTTGTGAAGAAGATACTTTGAGGTTAGAAAATACAATCGATGAAAGTCATGATAATCTTAGTTTCCTCTCTTCCCCTAGGGAAAACCTTATTGAACAAGACAACCCAACTATTGATAACTCCCTTACTTGCAATGAAGTCAATTTAGAATAACCAAACATTGAATTCCATAAACATCTAGTTTTTTGCTCTCCTAAAACTCTCCTACTAGGGATGATATCATGGTGGAAGAAAATAAGACAATTGACACATTTATTTTAAAAAATACTGATGTGACTTCCTTAAATGATAGTGGAAACATGACACTAGATTTTCCTTCATTAGAAGGACATCAAACTAAAACTGTTGAGATTATTAATGCACAAGTGTCCATTAGATCCACCTTGATTAATAGACCTTTGACATACCCTATGGGGCATCCTAAGATTCCTATAATCCTTTACCCACTGTCACACTGTAGACACTAAAAAAGTCTTGATTAATACTATGCATCTAATTCTAATCAATTAACATTGTTTCTTCCAAAATCACCTTAAATTAACCAATTAATTAAACAATCAACATTATTTAATTAAATTCAAAAAATTCAACTATTAATCAAATAATTAAATTTATTGATTAATTCACCCTTCTTCTAACTAATTTTCATCATATTTAATTAAATCAAATCATTTAATTAAATCCCCTTAATCCTCTCATTTGATTAAATCAATCAAATCAAATGTCACACTCCTAATCTAGTCCAATTAATTAATCCTAAATCACCTTTCTAATCATCATTAGTAATTCCTCCAACTTTTAACTTCTCAAGAGTTAGATCAACCCATGGTCAACTAACTATGTTGCACATGAAAATAATTTCTATTAATTATTTAATTCTTCTATTTTCCCTCACAAAGACATATTCCAAAGAATATTCCTCTCAACAACCCCTCATTCAATTTCCCTCCAAAGGTTTTCAAAAACCTTTCACATCTTCAATAACTCCTCTTACAAATGTAATGAATTATCTTACATCCTCTCAAATCCTCAACCAATTTCATTTACTTCTCTGCCATCCTTCTCCACTCACACATTTCCCAAAATGTGCTCCATCCTCACCCAATGGAATTGTGACACTTGACACATTCTCATTGGCTCCCATTTTATCCCACATTCATCAAATCCTCTCATTCTTCAACTTTTGGCCTCTATAAATAGAAACATCCTTTTCATAATATGGATCCAAAATCTCATGCAAAGTCATTATGCTCATTTCATCCATCAATCATCCAATTTCTATTACTATCTTTGAGGGAAATTGGCATTTATCAAATCCATTTTCATCCATAATCTTAGGCATTGTTACTCTACTCCAAATTAATCAAGGATCTTGAAGCTTATCAAAGGGATTGGGAAAGAGCCACTTTCCACATCAAAGTGACACCAATCCCCCTATGGGATGGAAGTTTGATCTATTTAGTTTGTTATCATTCTTTTGTGCTTTTATTTCATGTTTTCATCTTTGTTTGATCAAGAATCTCATAGGGAATGATGTTTGTGCTAATTTGAATGACTAATCTTGTTTGTGTTGTCTTTTTTAGCTTGGTGCAAACCGTTGTTCACATTTTGGCACTTGAAGGAGGGATAACCATTTAAAATTTTGCAATTTTGGCTTGAAATTCACGTTTTTGCAGGTTCCAAGAAGTGGTGTCACCTTTGAAATTACTATAGTATTGATTTTGCAAATATAGTGTCTCCTTTGCAAATAGAGCCACTTTTGTCATCATAGAGTCGAGCCTTTGAGGTCCTTGGTTTAGTGCAGAGTGTCACTTTTGCAAATATAGTGTCACCTTTGTTAAATAGTGTTGTCATTACAATGATACATGGCCACTTTTGAAAATATAGTGTTTCCTTTATAAACAGGGCCGCCTTTGTTTTCTTTCTATTTCAATCCATCTTAAAATGGCCATATCTTGATCTTTTTCAAAGCTTCTATTTTTGAAATGGGGTAGAATTTAATAAGCTATACAATGGTATAGGTATCTCTCAAATTTTGTAGAGTTAAAATTTTCAATTTTTCCCCTAAAGTCAAATCACATTGTAACATGGGAAGACCTCTCAAAGTGTGGGCCTTGATTAGTTGAGGTAAACCTCCGGAGAAGACTGAATTCCTATGGTGTCACCTAAAACTATTGATTTGTAAAGGAAAAGGGAGAAAAAATTCTTAAATGGAAATACTAAAACTAAAAGTAAAGTGATACACCAAAATTAAGATGGATAATGAGAAACAAAAATTAACACTTGGTTTCAACCGATGGAAACTATGTTTGCACAACCTGTTACAATGAATCTTTGCATAAATATTTCACCAAAAGGTCAATTACAATAATTAACAAAAGGAAGACAAACTTCACAATTGGAAACTATAAACAGTCTTATGACACAATCAACAACCTGCATCAATTCTCTAATTGTAGAAAAGGCATAAACTATGAGATAGTGCTAAAAGGAAATTATGAAAAATCTCACAAAATAAACTTGATCAATCACCATAAAACTCTACCAAAGAACAAAGGCAATAAATTTTCCACCAAAACCATTCAGTTTCACACTATATTCCATCTCAAAATTGTAGATTCAAAGCTTTGGCGACCTGGGGCTCCAGAGTCGCTGGGAACTGGTAGGCAACTTGGCTGGGTTCCATTGCCCTCGCTCAAATGGTGCCTCGCTCATCAAATTCGAGAAAGGTTCTTTTTAGTTGGATGAAACAATAAGGCCTAAAATCTAGCAACTGATTCTTCTCCAAAGAGACTCCAAATGGGTGAAAAATTTAAATTTGACCTTGTCAAACATGATGACTCTTCAAAATACCCTCCAAAAGCTCTCAAAAACAATTAAAACCTCCTATATGCCCTCCTCATGTTTGTAAAAACTTAAAAGCTTTTAACAACTTCCTTTTGACTATCTCCTCATATGTTTGGCATGTCATAAATTAAAGCATATCTCCTCTCTTTATGTGTTGGAAGCTTCCATCATAAAATTTTGCATTTTTTTAAAAATAGCATTTTAAATAAGTGATTTATAAACTCCATCCTTTGATTAAAATATTTTACGATGCAAGTAAAATGAAAAGAACATATTCGCTTTCTCAAATTCATAGCCAATTCAGAAGTTCCCATAATGAAAAATTCATAAGAACTGCAAATATATAATTTTAGCCCACAGTTCAATTGCTCCACTTTATATTTTTAAAAATTTTTAAGTAACAATACCAAGCAAGTCACCATCGATTCCTCTCTTAGGGTTTTTCAAACCCTAAAACAAAAGGAAAAGTTCATTTATCTTCATTTCATTTGCTGACATTTTTGAGAGAGTGCCACCATGAGATAACCAGGGTTCAATGTTCAAGCTTCTAGAAAATTCTACAAATTTGATGCTTTTCACGAGTTAACATGGTGAGTTTCTTGATGTCTAGATTTCATTATCACAAAAAGATTTAATATTTTGTTTATGGCCCGTAGATTTCATTGTTTGATTTTGTATTTTCTAAGAAAAATGAAAGAAAAACCATCATCTGTGTATCTTTTCATGACCACAAGCTATGCAGGTTTACTTCCATTACATTTCCTGTAGCTTTTGTTTTCATGACAAAATATGGAGTTTCTTGCTCTAGTAGCCGAGGGTATATATTTTCCTTCTAGTGTTTTCCTCATGAATTTTCATGGCTATTGTGGTTCTATGTGCTACAAGTGTATTATGTTTTTTTGTAATTTTCAAGCTCTATCAAACTCAACCCTAGGGTTTTAATGGCTGCACCTGTGAAAGCACTTTCCTTCCTCAATTTCTTAAAACAAAAAACCCATAAGAGTTTTTTGTTTCAATTTTCAAAGTTACTCACTTTGCATATTCTTGATTTGGTAGTGACGGTATAACATTCCTCAAGGTTTATTTAACTATTCTGAGAACCCATAAAATACACGAGCTTGAACACTTAGAACCCATGAGGGTTTATTAAGTGTCTCATGGCTGCAGACTCAAATTTTCTTTTGGGAAATTTGTAATAATGCATATGTCTTGTTCATGTTGTTACAAGATTTTTGGCTTGTTCCCAATGTTATGACTGTATATTGTACCTGTTTGGAGGATATTAGCTTTGTTTACATGAGAGAAAAACATGGTTGTTTCTAAGAACCCCATAATAACTATCATTTTTATCCTTTTGATAAACTCATACCTATTAGTGTTTCTTTGCTCTGACATCTTCAAAACTTGGAAATGACATGATTTATAGGTGCTTGTAAGTCTTAAGTTCTTCTCCAAACATTTCATGGTACTTCTAGTTCTAAGATTATCACTGTGGATTTTCATCTACATGAGTGTCATACTCATTGTTTATCATTGTGTAGTGTTGAGCATGGTTTATTTATTCATTTTCACCTTTACTATCATTTATTTGGCATTATGACAATCCTTCAACCATTAATAAAAGCTCTTGTCATTTATATTGAAACTTTTGTGTTACTTTCACTATATTGGTTTTTAAACTTCTCTTTGTAGTTTATGATAGTTATTGTCTTATGCTATGACTGTTGTAAGTAGTCTTTATCCTTCATAGCAAAAGATTAATAACTACCATCAAGGACTTCAAATACAATGTCTTCAATCCCTTTCGACTAAAATTTATAATCAAACTTCCACTTAAACATTCCTCAAGTTTTTTGATTTAGTTCTTATCACTCACAAGTAGTGCATCATCAGGATATCTATGGATTGGAAGATTCATTTTCACCTTTTACCTTTTCTAACCATCGAGGTGAATTCCAAGTGTATCATTGTTGCATGTCAATATTCTTTCACCATTGATAGTAGCATTATTCCATTTCCTAAATGAATAATGTATCTTGACCGCCCATTCTTGTTCTCTAACACATGAATAGTAACTTTCATAATTGTAGCAATGTGCAACACAAATGTTCCATAAAAATGAAAAGTCGTCTCTTTAGAATATTGTTGCTTTTGAATATAAAGGCTATCACTCACACATATTACTTTTTCTTGGATTAAGCACACTAATGACTTTCTATAATGTGCTTCATTTATTGGTTATTGATTTCATCCTCTCTTTTGACTTTCTTGAGCAAGTATATGTCACTTAGGACAGTGAAAAATAAATCATTGTCATAATTGATGTATACTAGCTTAAGTAGGCCAGAATGAGATGAATTACCTTTCTTCTATAAAATATAACAAAGCACGCTAAGCTCAACCCTTATGGGAGCCACATTTATCCCACGTGTTGATATCTGATGAAACAGTAACATTGCTTTTCCTATATTTGCACATGAAGCAAATAGATTAGAAAAATAAATGCATGTTTTAGGTGTGTATGTTGATCTGATGGTTTTTTGAGACATCTAGGATTTGTATGCTTGTTTAATGCAAATTGAGATCAGTTTATCTATGCATAGGGGCTTGTTCATGTAAGGTTGGAAATTTCTCATTGCTTATAGCATTTCTTTAATGCCATTTCTTATGTCAAATGCAGGACTAGGAGCGGCAACATGAAGCTAGGAAGGACAAAAGCAGCTAAGGAAAACAAAAAGCAAGATGACACACTCTGAACTAGTCATTCACAGGCAATGACTATTTTCCCTCCTCACATGCACATTTATTTTATTTACTTATTCATGTATATACGTTTCTTTATTTGCATTGAATAAGTTAAGTCAATCTCACAGCTTATGTGAGACAATGCACATTTCTACATTCAATAAATTTTACTACTTTTTTCAGAAAAGATTTGAATCTTTCTTCTCTTGCATGCACTTGTATGAATGCAATAATTTGTAATTGTAATCTTTTCTGGATTATTTCATTTATGCATCTGAATGTAATTTATGAAGGATAATTTTTAAAATCGTACCTCTCTCCTGATTTCTAAACACAAAGCTCAGCCTAATTGAGCAAGTAGCAAAATTAGGTAACATTTTTGGCGACATCTGTTGTATGTTTTCCTGGTAAACATGAAAACCGGTTTCCTAGGCTTGTCCATTGGGCATGGAGTCATTTGGAAAACTTAGAAACAGATGTAGAGCAGCCTTGTACATAGCTGTAACTCATTTGTAACTCATTGAAATAGATAAGGTCACATGGAAACTTATTGAAAACAAGAAAACTATAGAAGGGAAAATACCTAAGTGTGTTGGAAAACACTTAGGGAATTGAAACTTTTTAACTAAACGTACTCTACACTGACCAGTAAGAAATTGGTCAAACAAAACCATTTATAGGATGACTAAAATAATTGCCCCTTCTCAAAATATTATGATTGGCATGCTTAAGGACAACTAAGTAAAAGTGAGACACAAAAAAATGTTTAACAAGATGATGCACTGCCTCTTGAAAGAGGTGAATAAGTTCACTTAACTCACTAAACAGATCATATTTGTTTTCAATCAAACGAGAAAAAGTGAATTGAACATACTCCTGTTTGGCTACAAATGCATCCTTAATGTTATCTTCAATTCTAACTTCATGGGTGAGTGCATGATTAATCATTGGTGTTGTATTGAACTCCATCTAGGCTAAATATGTAATTGGACAACCCTTTGAAAAGAAAAATCTTGAGATTTCATTGTTGGTTGCCTCTTGCTCATGGACTACCATTTTATCACCTTGCTAGCTAGAAAGGTCTAATCCTTGTGACTGACTTGGTGAAAAAGTAGTGACCTCCTTAGTATGCTCATGTTTTCCCTAATAAACATCCATTCCTTCAATGGATAGCAATGAGATGGATTCCTCCAACACACTTTCAATTAAAACATCAGCCTCTGGCTCTTTTATACACCAGAATGGAAGCTGCTTATAATTCTCATTATTACTCAAAGAAAGACATTCCAAATCATTATTTTCTTCTTCAATGAAAGAAAGAAAAAGTTCAACTGGTGATGCAGTTTCAAACTCCTTTGTACAACAGAATGGAAGCTCCTCCAACCAACTAAGACCTTGCAAATCATGTTCATGAGAAACCTCTTGATTTAAAAGAATGGAGTCTTCCTTCTCAAGTCCACATTCCTCCTGCTATTTTAGCACTTATTCAAGCTCATGAACCTATTGTTCTAGTTCATCATGAGTGACAAATTTTGATTCTTTGTTACCCAACTTAGAAACAAATTGTTGAATTATGTCTGTGCACACCTCTTCGTAAAGCTCAACATTATCCTTTTCAATTAAAATATTCTCAAAGATATCAAAGCTCTCACCTTGAAGGATAGTATCAGGTTCAGTTTTAGGCTCTTTTTCCTAAGTTAAGTCTCCATTGTCTTGTTGTTTGTCATCAATAAGCAACCCACCAATGTCTTCTTCTTGTTGTTCTGAAATATTTTCACCATCTTGGAGAGCTTTTCTTTGTGTTAATCGATACTCCTCCAAAGCCATTTGTAACAAATTTGAAATTTTAGTCTCCTCCATGTTGAGTGAGTTATCTTGGTCACATTTTTTCTCTTCTTCTACGACAACTTTGGAATTTTTGAAACTCCCTTCAAGTTGCCTCTTTCAAAACTCCTCTGTTAGTTGGTGTTGATAATCTGAGTAAGCTTAACTACTCTGCACCCGAGCAGACAACTTCATTTTCCCTTACTTAGCAAATATATCCTATTCAAGAGCCTCTTCAAATTGCATACTTAGTGTCTTCAAATTTTGGTCACAAAAATAGGCCTATTCAACCACTTCTTGTTGCTGCATAATGGTCTTTGTTTTCTTCTTGACATCAACCAACATTCTACTCATGTGAGATAACACCTTGTTAATATTATTAATCTTCATATAGTCAAGGTTTTGGTTCAGATCCCATAACATATGGTCAAACTGCTTGACCAAAACCAATACACTTTGATAAGGGTGTTCTTGAGGTTGATTATGTGAATAGTCATGTTGATTGGCATCAATAACCTCTTCTCGAGACCGATTTTGATCATATATTGGCTGATACAAAGGTTGAGTAGGAGTGGGAGGGTGGGAAACATGATGAAAATACTGGTAATATGCTGTTACAGGGTCATTTGACATAAAAATAATAGGTTGTTCTATATAATATGGCTGATGAGATGACATATTTACATAACTCTCATGGAATGGAGGTGGAAAATCACTAAATTATTGATAACTAGACATTGTAGATATGACATAGTAATTCTAAACAACAAACCTTATTTAGTTACAAGTACCTGGGCCACTGAAACCAACTAATGTTAAAATGGGGTCACCATGGTGTTATTTGCACTAACTCCAAAGACTGATGATATCGAGAAAACACCAAATCTCTCAGTATGTTGAATTTCTCAATAATGCACTGGTTTTTCTGCTACTTCCCAAACTTGGATTCGCCATGATATGTTGATGTTAACATTTGAAAGGTTTGAAACTCACTCACTATATATCAAAAACCAAAAGTAATATGTAATTTCCAAACTGTTTGTTCGATAGTCCCACTAGACGTGCCAAAATCATTGTCTACTAATATTGCACCCTATTGAATATGAAATTCAACATTCCAATGTAACATGGAATTCTCAAAGTGTGGGCCTTGATAGTGAAACCTCTAGAAGAATCAGCTTCCTATAGTGTCACCTACGGCCTCACGTTTGTTGAAGGGAAGGTACCTTAGTAGTCCTTCTGACTAAAGTAAGTACAAACTTGGATCAACCAATGAAACAAATGGCAGTTTGTTTGATTGAATATTAGCGCAGCTATTATAGGATAACAGCATATGTTTTAAGGTCAGTCTGATAATTAACAAGGAATAGGCTACAGTTGGAAACTGTAGCTGTCGTGTATGATCAAACAGCATGGTTCAGTTATTTGAAACAAAATAAAGGTTGAAAGTAATCCTGGTAGCGCGTTGATGGCTTTTGCCTGGTTGCAGGGCAGGGTAACAGTTTAACAAAAGTGTTCATGGTTGGTGTGTCTGAGCTGATTATAAAACATAAACGACTATGGACTCAATTATAGTTGGGCGATGAGTGGGCAACCAGTGAGTTCTAAAATGCTGTCACCTCAGTTTAATGGTTGCTCTGGTGAACTTCTGATTTCTAATAGGTCAGGATGAAACAATCTAAGGACTCTAGATCTTGTATTTGGGTCTCATCCAAATAAGCTCAATGTGGGGTCAGGGTGGCCGTCGTATGATGACTTCAAAACACCCTCGAAAAGCTCAATTTGCCTCAAGGAAGTCCTAAGCACTCCCTATATGCATCTCAGGCAAAAAATTAACAACTTTAACGATTATCTCCTCGTAGCAGCATATCATAAATTAGGCATATATCTCATGTATTCTGATAATTGATTAATTTATTATCATTTTGATGTTTCTATTATTAAGTAAACAACATTAAAAGCTTTAAACTCCTAAAGACAAAATTCATTAAATTCTTTAGGCATGAATCTCTCTGTTTTATTTCGTTAATTCTCCACTATATTTTAAAACTTTGGTAAATGCAAGAAAGTCTCCATCAATGTCTCTCTTAGGGTTTGTCAAACCCTAAAACAAAAAGAAAAGTTCATTTATTTTCATTTCATTTGCTGAAATTTTTGAGAGAGTGCTTCCATGAGATAACCAGGGTTCGATGTTCAAGCTTTTGGAAAATTTTGCAAATCTTATGCTTTTCACGAGCTGACATGGTGAGTTTCTTGTTGTCTAGATTTCATTATCACAAAATATTTAATATCTTGTTTATGGCCTGCGGATTTCATTGTTTGAGTTTGTATTTTCTAAGACAAATGAAAGAAAAACCATTATCTGTGTATCTTTTCATGACCACAAGCTATGAGGTTTTACTTTCAATACATTTCCTTCAACTTTTGTTTTCATGAAAAAGTATGGAGTTTCTTGCTCCAGTAGTTGCGGGAATATCTTTTCCTTCTGGTTTTTTCCTCATGCATTTTCATGGTTGTTGTGGTTCTATGTGCTACAAGTGTATTCTCATTTTTTATTTTCAAGCTCTATCAAACTTGGCCCTAGGGTTTTAATAGCCACACATGTGAAAGCACTTTCCTTCCTCAATTTCTTAAAACAAAAACCCCATAATATTTTTCTGTTTCAGTTTACAAAGTGACTCAGTTTTCATATTCTTTATTTGGTAGTGACAATATAATGTTCCTCAAGGCTTATTTAACTATTTTGAGAACCCATAAATTACACGGGAATGTACACTTAGAACCCATATGGGTTTATTAAGTGTCTCATGGTCACGGACTCAAAAATTTTCTTTTCGGAAATTTGTAATAGTGCATATGCCTTGTTCATGCTGTTACAAGATTTTTGGCTTGTTCCCAATGTTATGATTGTATATTGTACCTGTTTGGCTGATATTAGCTTTGTTTACATGAGAGAAAATCATGGTTTTTTCTAAGAACCCCATAATAACTGTCATTTTTATCCTTTTGATAAACTCAGATCTGTTAATGTTTATTTTCCCCGTCATCTTCAAAACTCAAAAATGGCATGACTTATAGGTGCTTTTAAGTCCTAAGCTCTTCTCCAAACATTTCATGGTACTTCTACTTCTAAGATTATCACTGTGGATTGTCATCTACATGAGTGTCATACTCACTGTTTATCACTGTGTAGTGTTGAGCATGGTTTCTTTATTCATTTTCACCTTTACTATCATTTATTTGGAATTATGATAGTTTTTCAACCATTAATTAGAGCTCTTGTCATTTATATTGAGACTTTTGTGTTACTTTCACTATATTGGTTTCTAAACTTCTCTTTGTATCTTATGATAGTTCATGTCTTATGTTATGACTATTGTAAGTAGTCTTTATCCTTCATAAAAAAAGATTAATCACTACCATTAAGGACTTTATAGACAATTTCTTGAATCCCTTTTGACTAAAATTTGTAATCAAACTTCCACTTAAACATTTCTCTAGTTTATTGATTTAGTTCTTATCACTCACAAGTAGTGCTTCATCAAGATTTCTATGGAAATTGGAAGATTTATTTTCACCTTTTACCTTTGCTAACCATCAAGGTGAATTCCAAGTGTATCATTGTTGCACGACAATATTATTTCACCTTTGACAATAGCATTATTCCATTTCTCTTTGTATTGAACTCTTTACTCAAGTTGTCCTAAAATATAGAGTCACAAAGCATTGAAGCGTGTCTCCTAATTGTCTTGTCATTCTCCTCACAGGTTTTCCAAAATGCCATGATAATTTCCTTTAAAACTTTGCATGTGCCTTTGTTTCTCTCATTATCTAATCCTTTTTGGATTGTCCTTGCATTGAAATTCTATCTTTATTTTGATTATTGCCTTCAAGATGAATAAGAATACTATTTAAAATCTAACCATTTATTATGCAAGCTAGAGAGCACCTTTGATTCAAAATACAAGCTCTTGTTAACCTTAGATCACTGTATTGGATTCCAAATTTTCTTTGATATGTGTTACATATGCAATTTTTTTATCCCGTATATCAAGATCACCATCAACCTAATAACCCTGTAGAAGATCATTTACTATGATTTCACTTCTCATGAACAACAATAAGTTCCTTTTACCAATCCACTAATTTTTTTTCAATCCTGAACATCCATTGCTTTGGCGAATAATGTATCTTGACCCCCCATTCTTGTTCTCTGACACATGAATTGTATCTTCCATAATTGTAGCAATGTACAACACAAATGTTCCATAAAAATGAAAAGTCATCTCTTTTGAATATTGTTGCTTTTGAATAGAAAGGCTATCACTCACACATATTCCTTTTTCCTATATTAATCACACTAATGACTTTCTATAATGTGCTTCATTTACTGGTTATTGAGTTCATCCTCTCTTTTGACTTTCTTGATCAAGTATATGTCACTTAGGACAGTGAAAAATAACTCGTTGTCATAATTGATGTATACTAGCTTAAGTAGGTCAAAATGAGATGAATTACCTTTCTTTTGTAAAAATATAACAAAGCACGTTGAGCTCAACCCTTATGGGAGACACATTTATCCCATGTACTAATATATGATGAAATAGTAACATTGCTTTTCCTATATATGCACATGAAGCAAATAGATTAGAAAAATAAGTGCATGTTTTAGGTGTGTATGTTGATTTGATGGTTTTTTGAGAAATCCAGGATTTGTATGCTTGCTTAATGAAAATTGAGTTCAGTTTATATATGCATAGGGGATTGTTCATATAAGGTTGGAAATTTTTCATTGCTTATAGCATTGCTCTAATACCATTGCTTATGTCAAATGCAGTACTAGGAGCAGCGACATGAAGCTAGGAGTACAAAAGTAGCTCAAGATAGCAGCAAGCAAGATTACACACTCTGAACCAATCATTCACAAGTAATGACTAGGTTCCATCCTCACATGCACATTTCTTTTATTTACTTATTCATGTATAGACTTTTATTTATTTTCATTGAATAAGTTGTGTTAGTCTCATGGCTTGTGTGAGACAATGCACATTTCCACATTCAATAAAGTTTACTACTTTTTTCAGAAAAGCTTGAATCTTTCTTCTATTGCATGCACTTGTATGAATACAATAATTTGTAATTGTAATCTTTTATGGATTATTTCATTTATGCATCTAAATGTAATGTAGGAAGGATAATTTAAAAAAATTTACCTCTCTCATGATTTCTAAACACAAAGCTCAGCCTAATTGAGCAAGTAGCGAAATTAGGTAATAGTAATAGTGTTTTTAAACACTCATGGGAAAATAACCCATCTTATATTATTTTCCTTTCATGCTTTAGGACCAACTAGCATTACTTTGTGCTTAAAATTAACAAACAACTCAAGCTTTGTCAAAGTTGGACTAAAATTTAACATTAGGAACTTACTAGACATTGCTTTGTGGGCTAAAATTGAACAAGACAAATTCACACTTAGCTTTTGGTGCTCTAAAAAGAACTCATCATTACTTTGAGGCTTAAAATGAACTTGTGCTTTCATTGTCTTGTAATTTTCTTTTCCATTTGTTTCATTCAAATGTGTATGCACTTCTCTCATGCTTCTTGATGATCTTGAGAATCAAAAGCATTTTAGTGATATTGGTTGTCTAAGAAATTACCTACACATTTCAAACTTGGGTTTAAAATTGGACAATCATGCTAGTGTGAGAAAGAGACATTGTGTGTGTTCCCTCCTTGTGCTTTATGCGAACTAGGAAGTCAAACTACAAGTGTACTTCCTCACTTTCGTTTCCTTTAGAGGGGCCTACCTAAGAACAAAATCGAAGGTGACTTCAATTGGTTTTTCAATCGGGCCGGTATATAAATGGATAAGACTAAATTTTCAAGTCCTCAAGGTATGTAGGCCATAGTCGTACAATGTATTTCAGAATGGGGTACTACTATAAAAGTATAAGAGCCCCTAGTAGTATTGATCAAAGCCTTTAGTGGCTTGTTGGACACTTGCAAGGTGTCATTTCCTCAATTACCCAAACTAAGAACCAATTTGTTTAGAAGCCAAAATCCTTACCATTTTTTGGTGCAAGAACGGTTGTTCTAAAGCTGCCCCACATATGTACTATTCAAAGTAGAAACATGATAAATCCTTTTGATCTCTAGATTTTAAGGATTTTGAGATTTGGTGGTCCTGAGAAGTGTGTGCTGTGGAGGGGAGCCAATGTAGCCAAATCTCTAGTTGTTCACTTTGTATCAATGTTTGGAGAAATCCAAGTGGGGAGTCAACAGATATTGTCATTTCTACCCTAGGGTTGTGTAATTTGTGAGTTAGTCAAATATTTTTCTAGGATCTCAAAACTTTGAAACAAAAATTCAACAAGTCATCAAAATTTCAATCCCTTTGGAAAGAGAAAATATCCTTGAAAATTCCAAATATTACTACTTGTCCCTAGGGATTTTATCCTTAGAGGATTCTAAATATTTGGACCCATATCTCAATTTTTTCTCTCCAAAGTCAACCTAGGAAAGCTATGGCCTTGATTCTTTGATTTTCACATAATGGACCTTGTGGAATGAAAAAGAGCTAAGACATAGACATTTGGTTTGAAATTTAAGCAAGACATTGGATGTGGTAAAATCAATTCATTAATCAAGATGAAATCAATTGAACCCCACACATGTGCTTGTTTTTCATTGGTCTTATGGTCTTCTGAGAAAACATTGATCTATTGGTTTGAAGTACTCTTAGGGAAAAGCATGTTCTTCACTACCTTGGTCTATACTCCACTGATCATTGCCAGTTGTTGAGATCAAATCAATCATTTCATCCATTCAAAAATTTATGTCTCCATCACAAAATTTGGAAGCTTTGAAAGTCAGAGATTCTGAACGTTAGTCGTGGCTTTGTAAAATCACCTTATTTAGTTAGAAATTGAGGCCATCCTTTTCTCATGCTTCTAGTTAAATCACTTTTATTTAACAAAGTTCATCCTGGGTCATCTATCTTGGGATCTCTGGTTCGTTGTCAGTCATTCGTCAAATAAATCTAAAGTCTAACATTGATCCAAAGTCTAAAGTTTCAAACCCTTGTCACTCTAATCTTTCGTCTAATTGGTATAAAATGTGGGGTCATCACGGTCAAGCACCTGAAGGCCTTGGAATATAAACTTGGTTCATACATCTGTGGGTGATCCAAAGCCAACCAAAACTCTCAAGCATTGCCAGGCCAATGGATTGTCAAACTTACACTTATACCCAGTATTCTGCTTGATTGTCTCTGCAACTATTGGTACGAATATTAGCGTTCCCCAATCAAAATTTTGGAACACCTTTCTCTATGATAGATTTAAATCAAAGTAAAAAAATTACAAATCTATCAACCAAACAATCAATACATGAGTCTTCAACAAAACAACATTATCCCATCCAATCCATACATACCAAATATGAATATACCAAGTGAAAACTTATCAAACATGAATATATCAAATCCACATGGTGAACTATGTGATATATATGTTTACAAATCACACCAATGTTGTTCAAAGTCCAAGCAATATATTGACAACTCAATGTATTGATCCAAGTCAAGGTAACACCATGCAAAATCAAGGTTACCTAAATCAAAGCAATGTGTTTCCAAACCAAAATAATGTTCAGTGTGAACCTATAATTCCAAATCTAAACATCATCCCAAGTTAGAACGTTGTCCAAAATCTATTTGTCCATGATCCCATACAAACACCACAAGTATACATTCCAAATATGCTTGCTCAACAACCAAATCAACTATATCAAGTGTGTCAAGATCAAAATCAAGAACAAATTTTGTGAGATCAAATTTCTATACTTAGAAAATTTGTTGATTCATATCACCAAGAGACATCCCAACCCAAAAATATACACACTCCCCCATTGGTTAAGCCATGTCTTTCAACCACATCAAGAACAATAACTCCAATTTCAAGAGGTTGGATATCAAGATCAACAACATCTACAACAAACCCAATCACCACATCTCGAAGATCAATCACCACATCTCCAAAATAAATCACCACAAGGTCAATTTAAAGTAATAATCTCACAAGATAACAAACGTGAATAAACTCCTTTGGGCGAGCCAATTGAATCAACATTAAAAAAGCTGGTTAATGCAAAGCTCATCACTCTTCCAAAAGTAAGTGCTTTCAACTCTATCATAAACTTCCCTTGGAATAAGGGTAGATCTTATTGTGAGTATCATAGAGACGATCGTCATAAAACATAAAATTGTATTCCACTCAAAAATCTCATCCAAGAACTTCTTGATCAAGAAATAATAATTGTTGATGACAATGATCAAGATTCAACCACTACTGAAAACATTGACAATCTATCCACCACAACTATTGAGGAAAATGATCAAGATCTATCTATCAATGAGAACCTTGAAGATGTTTTTTCCCCATCCAATGATCAAATCAACATGCATCAAGAGCCAATTTTTGTTCATGATCAAAATTCACCAATAATATCAAACAATGATCTATTTCAAGGAGTGTTAGAATTATTTTATCCTATTGACATAATCTACGATCCATCGATCAATGATCATGTTGAAAATGTCTCTACATCACCTAATGAGTTAGAGGACATATCTCAAGAATTTATTACAAAGCATGATCAAAATATTTCACCAAAATCTAGCAATGGTACTTTCTAAGACATATTAACATCCTTTGACCTCATGGTTACAGATATTGAAGAAATCCTCAACTCAACACTTGATCCAAATTCACTCAAAGATCAAGAGAATATTGAGCCGCTTCCTATGCCTAATGAAGACATCCAAGAACCCTTTATAAGAAATTCATCCTTTGAAATTGACCCATGTTAAGAACTTGATCCAAAGCATGTCGAAAGCAATTCTTAAATCATTAAAGATCAAGAATTCGTATCTCCAAGATACTAAAATGATCTAATGGACACTCGCCAATCTATACAAGATGTC